>JAGFNQ010005264.1:62850-138589 GCA_024364735.1 Boesenbergia rotunda
TCGACGATCAAGGATCGCCCACCTTAAGGGCACGCCAAGGAGTAGGGGCAAGTTATCCCCGAACCTTGTAAACCCTCTTGTTAGCGATCTTGGCAGTTGTTGTTTGCTTTCATTTCTGTTTTCGTTTACTGCACTGCTTCATTTTCTTTGTTCTTCCGCTGTGCTACTGATAAGTTGAGTGCAGAAACTTTTAAGTGCAAGAAAAAGTGATTGGCTATATTCACCCCCCCTCTCTAGCCATCTCGTTTCCAACAAGTGGTATCAGAGCGGGCTCTGTTTACGGCTTAACATCCAAGAGTTATCAACAAGATGGCTTTGAGAGAAGGCTTCTCCACCACCCGACCTCCATTCTTTGATGGCGCCGACTTTCAATATTGGAGATCAAAGATGGAATACTATTTGAAGATGGATATCCACACTTGGTTCGCGGTGAAGGAGGGATTCACCCCTCCTAAGGATGACGAAGGCAAAGAACTTGAGTCGTGGAGGTGGACTGCTGAACAAACTCGGAAGAGTGAAGCCGACGCGAAGGCGGTTGTCACTCTACAATGTGGCATGAACAAAGACCAACTCATCAAGGTTGGTCCTTTCACAAGTGCAAAGGACTTGTGGAACAAACTCATTGAGCTTCACGAAGGCACCCGAGACTCTAGAATTGCAAAGAGGGACTTGTTCCTCAATCAACTTCAAAATCTCTCCATGAAGGAGAATGAGTCAGTAAGTGAACTTCATAGCCGGTTCAAGGAAGTCCTCAATGGGCTTCACTCAATTGATGAAAAGGTCGAGAACCGCGACCTTGTGAGGTATGTCTTGAAAGCTTTTCCAAGGAATGCTTTGTGGTCATCCATGGTGGATGCTTACAAAGTATCCAAGGATCTATCTATTGTAAAGTTAGATGACTTATTTTGTGAGATGGAATTGCATGAAATGGCTAACAAAGGCCCCAAGGAGAAGGGGATTGCCTTAGTTGCAGGGGACCGAACCAACAAGAAGAAGAAGGAGAAGAAGAAGGAGAAGGAGGTCTCTTCGTCTTCATCCTCTTCCGAATCCGAGTCCGATTCCGAGGAAGATGGCAGCGGCTCTTCTTCCTCAAGATGGCAAACTTTGTGAGGAGAATGATGCGAAGGAATCGGCGTTTCAAGAGTAGAGGTAACACTAGTGAAGTTAAGCTTGATAAGACTAATGTATCTTGCTTTGAGTGTGGTAGAAAAGGGCATTTCAAGAATGAATGTCCTAAACTAAAGAAGAAGGAGGAGAAATCCAAAAGAAAAGAAGAGAAATCCAAGAAGAAGAAGAAGGCATTGAAGGCCACTTGGGATGAGTCATCCTCAAGCTCATCCGATGAAGAGGAGGAGAAGAGCACAAGGCAATGTGACACTCATGGCTCTTGGAGAGGAGAGCAGTGATGAATCTTCAAGCTCCTCAAACGCGGCTTCATCATCTTCGGATGATGATGAGGTAACTTCTCCCGAGCTTGAAAAGTGTTATAGAGCAATTGCATGCTTAACTAGTATGCTTAAGAAGTCCAAAAATAAGGTTAAAGCATTGCAATTAGAAATTGATCAATTGAAAGCTTCTAGGGATGATAACATTGATGATTACATGTTGAACTGCTAGAAGATGAAATTAAATCATTGAAACTTGAAATTGAAAATTTGAAGTCCTCTAAGGTTAAGGAAGTCAATGATTTGCATGATGAATTACTAGTAGAGGAAAACCAATCATTGAAGAGTGAAGTTGAGAAGCTCAAGAATATTCTTGGGAAATTCTCAACTAGCTCTAAGACCCTAGATATGATCCTAAATGCCCAAAGGGCGGTTTACAATAGGGCCGGTATTGGTTACTGTCCTAAGGAACCGTCATTTGTGTCTCTCATATCTAGGACTGATGTGAGACAATCTAGGACACCCAAAATCCAAAAAGAAAATAGTCAAGGCATGGGTGCCTAAGTCATGTTTAGTTGATGCTTTAGGTCCCAAGGTTTGGGTACCTAAAACTTCTATTTTTCGAATTGTGTAGGTTATGATTGAGGGGGAGCATCTATTAACTTGGTTCGTTGATAGTGGATGCTCCAAACACATGACCGGGGATAGATCATTGTTTACCACACTTCACAAGAAAAGTAGAGGTAATGTATCATTTGGTAACAATTGTAGTCTTAAGGTCATAGGAATAGGAGACATTCAAATATCCGAATGTCTTAGAATTTCAAATGTCCTTCTAGTCAAGGGGATGAAATTTAATCTCCTAAGTGTGAGTCAATTGTGTGACACGGGTTACACAATTGACTTCCAACCAAGTCAATGTCTAGTTAGACAAAATGACACCTTGGACACGGTACTAGTAGGAGCAAGAGTAGACAATATTTATTAAGTTTCTTTTAAAAGTGCTACTAATGCTTTTGCTAAGTGTTTCGTGTCAAAAGAAGAAGAGTCCACCCTTTGGCACCGGAGGTTAGCACATGTTAACATGAAGAACATCCGGAAATTGGCCAACAAGGGATTAGTCCGTGGCTTACCAAGCATCAAGTATGAGAAAGATAAACTTTGTGATGCATGTCAAATGGGTAAGCAAACAAAATCTGCACATAAAGGTAAAAGCGCTGTAAGTACTTCCAATGCACTAGATTTACTTCACATGGATCTATTTGATTGTAGTACTATCATATCGTTGAATGGAAGTAGATATTGCTTTGTGATCATTGATGATTTCACTAGATATACATGGACTTACTTTTCAAAATATAAGGATCAAACCTTAGATATTTTCATTTCTTTTTGTAGAAGAGTTGAAAATGAAAAATCATCAACCATTAAGACAATTAGAAGTGATCATGGAGGTGAATTTCAAAATCAAAGGTTTTTAGAATTTTGTCAAGATAGAGGTTATAGACATGAGTTCTCTACTCCTAGAACACCACAACAAAATGGTATTGTAGAGAGGAAGAACCGTGCACTTCAAGAGGCTGCACGAAGCATGCTTAATGAGTACTCACTCCCGAGTTACTTATGGGCTGAAGTTGTAAATACAGCTTGCTATGTGCAAAATCGAGTCCTCATTCATAGGTTTTTAGGAAAGACTCCCCATGAACTTTGGTTTGGGAAACCACCTACGGTTAAACACCTTCGGGTGTTTGGTTGTAAGGTGTTCATTCTCAACACCAAGGATCATCTTGGAAAGTTCACGGCAAAGGCTGATGAAGGGATACTAGTCGGGTACTCCCTCGTTAGCAAAGCCTATCGAGTCTACAACAAGAAGTCTAGAATGGTTGAAGAATCCTCTAACGTTGTCTTTGAAGAAATTCCAAAAGTCAATGGTCAACCAGAAGATGAAGTCCAACTTGAACTTAGGAGACTAAGTTTGAATGAGAGTCCAAATGTTGTTGATGGTGATGTATCGGATGACGGTGAGCCTAGACAATCCATAGATCAGCCGGATCCTAAGGCTGACCTTGTGTCTAGTGAACCTATTCAAGAAGCACCACCAACACCAAGGCAAACTAGATTAGCCTCTAGTCATCCCCAAGACCAGATTGTTGGAAACATCCATCATGGGGTTAGGACTAGGTCATTCTTCCAGAATGAGGCTAATGAAGTTGCCCTAATTTCCGAAATTAAACCTAGGAAAATTGATGAAGCATTAAATGATCCGATTGGATCATTGCAATGCAAGATGAACTAGGTCAATTTGAGAGGAGTGAAGTTTGGGACTTAGTCCCTAGACCTAAGAAGACCACCATTATTGGAACCAAATGGGCTTCAAGAACAAATTGAACCATAAGGGAGAAATCATTAGAAACAAGCACGCTTGGTAGCCAAAGGCTATAGTCAAGTTGAAGGCCTTGATTATGATGAGACCTATGCTCCCATGGCACGATTAGAGTCCAACCGATTGATGTTTGCATTTGCAGCACATCGTGGCTTCAAATTATATCAAATGGATGTCAAATCGGCCTTTCTAAATGGTTTGATTAGAGAAGAGGTCTACGTCGAACAACCTTCGGGGTTTGAGAGTACCGAATTCCCAAACCACGTGTTCAAGATCAAAAAGGCACTTTATGGCCTTAAACAAGTACCCCGAGCTTGGTATGAGCGGTTGTCGACATTCTTGATTGAGAAGGGCTTTGTTAGTGGCCAAATAGATCCTACACTATTTCTACGAAGAGATGGTGACAACATTTTTGTAGCCCAAGTATATGTCGATGACATAATTTGTGGATCAAATAATAAGGGCTATTTAAATGAGTTCATTGGACACATGGAGAGTGAGTTTGAAATGAGTCTAGTGGGAGAGTTGACTTTCTTCCTTGGACTTGAAATCAAGCAAACTTGCGACGGTATCCATGTGCACCAATCAAAGTATAAACAAGAAATGCTTCGAAAATTCAACATGAGTGATTCCAAAGAGGTAACCACTCCTATGGCTACAAACACAAGACTAGACAATGATGAGAGTGGTAAACCCGTTGATTTGACTCAATATCGGAGCATGATAGGCAGTTTGCTATACCTTACAGCTAGTCGACCTGATATACTATTTGCTGTGGGTATGTGCGCTAGGTATCAAGTTTGTGCCAAGGAATCTCATCTAATCGCCGTTAAGCGAATTTTGAGATTTCTCAAAGGCACGATTGGAGTCGGTCTATGGTACCCCCGTACCGAATCATTTGATTTAATTGGCTATACGGATTCCGACTACGCTGGATGTAAGTTGGATCGAAAAAGCACAAGTGAGGGTTGCCAATTCTTAGGTTCGTCCTTAGTAAGTTGGTCAAGTCGGAAGCAACATTGTGTTGCTCTCTCCACGATCGAGGCAGAATATATCGCCATGGGAGAGAGTGTATCACAATTGTTGTGGATGATACATACTTTAGAGGACTATGGATTGAGTTACAAGGGTGTGCAAGTGTTATGTGATAACATAAGCACAATTAACTTAACCAAGAATCCAGTCCATCATTCTAGGACCAAACATATTGAGGTGCGTCACCACTTCATTAGGGATCATGTAGCTAGGGGAGATATTGTACTCTCTCATGTAGAGTCCAAATCAAACCTAGCCGACATTTTCACTAAACCACTTCCCGAAAATGAATTTAGTTTCCTAAGACGGGAGTTGGGAATGTGTCGTGCTTCATAGGGTTGAGTTGCATTAAAACCGTTCATGATTATTTCGAAATTGTTGGGAAACAATTGGGTAACTTTGGGAACATCTCACACAAACTATAAGGTTTACCAAAATGTTTTTGTTTGCTAGATATGGGGTGAGATGTTAGGATCAACTCAATTTCTCAAAATGTCAATGCATCCCTTGAGAAGTTAAGTTGACGAGATAATAATCATGGTGGTGACCAAGTATGGGGAAAACCGATGCATAACATATGTGTATTTGGCTCCATGATCATACTTGGACATTCCAATCAAGGAAACTTGATTGAAACATTGGATTTGATTCAAACTTAGTTGAAATTGCATGAATGATTGTTGATTGAGTTTGATTCCATTTGTATGGGTCAAAGTGATTGTTGAACCTATAAGAACCTTTGATCCTTGTTCAGGGATCAATTTTAGTCAAAAGATCATGTCCAAGCTCGATAAACTTCATCAAATTTCCTTGGAAAGGTTCAGAAAACCTGAAATTGAATATTTCGGATCGTATCAGGGAGTATCAGGAACACTGATCGGTCACCAGACCGATCAGGCCTAAGGATGATCGGTCCCCGGACCGATCTAGCTTCATCCTGTGACTATCGGTCCACAGACCGATCGGAGGGGCATCAGTGACTCTCCAAACTTTTTGACCAAGTGTTCTGAGCTAGCCTGGATCGGTCCCCGGACCGATCTGGCACCCTATGGGGATTGGTCCACAGACCGATCAGGGGGCTCTCAGATTTTTCTTCGGACCCTACTGTCCATGCCCTGATCGATCAGACGACCGATCAGGAGCGCGCCTGATCGGTCACTAGACCGATCAGGACTAGGTTAGTCCGATCAGGCAATAGCCTGATCGGTCTGGGCGCTATCAGATCGAATGGTGATCCGTTCAATCGCATTAAATTCTGGTTGGTGGACCGATCCACCAACCAAATAACAACGCGAAACACTTCCATCTCCCGAACCCTAGCGCCGAAAACCCTTCTTGCGCGACCCTGTGTGAGCGAGAGTGTTCCGGTGTCTCTCTCTTTCTCGTGCGTGTGGGCTCTTGCGAAGGTCTCTACGAGCATCTCCCTGTTCCCTGCGAGTTCCCTACCTGCTTCGAGGGCTTCTCTTGCGCAGACTCCTTCCTCTCAACCTGCAGAAACTAGCTTCTTCCTCTAATGGCACCAAAGTAAGTTCTTGCCTTGGTTTCTTCCTTCAAATCAGTCTACAGTGTTTGTTTGTGAAGCTAACCATGTTTTGGTTCTTGTTCTTGTTGTTGTACCGTGACCCAATTGCACTGGCCGTGACCTTACTTTCTCACCAAATGATCAAATCGATTTTTCACCTCATTATTGTTCTATTGTTGATCTTGATCTAATGTATAACTATGATTGGGTCTTACCTTTGATGATCAATTCTTGATTTGTTGTGATTCAATCTATGTTCATCTTGCCCAAATTGATTAAATCATGATCGTATGCTTAATTCAACTCTTTAGGAAGTCTTCTACGGGTAAAGAACCTATGGTGGAAAGCTCAAAGGGCAAAGATCTTTCGATAGCTACACCGTCTCCAAGGCCTCCACCACCTCAACATACTCGATCTCAGAGTATTAGTCTTGCTCTCAAATTCTAGTGGCACAATTTCAAGTTAATGACATGTCGAACTATCGACCATTCCTTCATCTATGAACATTGCCCAACCATCCGACACATTATCACACATTATAATCTCCAATCCATTCTTTATCTTGAGAGGCCAATCAACCTTGACTTGGTCTCTGAATTCTATAACAACATGGTGAGTGGAGAGGGCACGGGTGGAGGACCCGTGTTGCCGGTATTGATCTTGATTTCAATCGATCTATTTTCACTAATTTTCTCGGCTGTCGCAGGTCAGACAATGATTTCTTTCTCTACCCTTTTCCTCCTAATCCCCTTCCAGTTCCCTTCGATGGAGTGACTCCCGATTCCATCTACGAGTACTTTCTAGGCCATCCCAGGCCAGAGGGTTCTGGTGAGCACACCCGTGACTTTTCTACTTTTCCTGCTCTTCGTCTTTCCCCTGTTGACTATGTGTTGTTTAAAATCATCACCAATTGTCTCCTTCCAACTACTTCGAAACACCTTGATGAGATTCAACCATTCCATTGCTTGATGCTTTACGGGATGCATCAGCAGTTAGACTTTGACCCAGTGGCTTCGGTCTATTTCTCCATCATCGTCCACAGTATGCCGTTAGGCCAGTCAGTCTATATGCCATTCGGTCATATCATCACTGCTGGCTGGAGTCGGTTGGCATCGATGTTTCACAGGCCGCATTGTGCCGATGAGTCGACAGGACTGCCATCTGGATCGTAGCATGCTTGCTCAGTCTGGCATTGTTCTCGGGACCGAGGCGCTGAGGTGGAAGGATCGCAGCTGTGCGGGGGAGCTACCGAGAGCAGCTCATGACCAGGGTGTCAGCTATTACTACAAATTATGATGAGTGGGCTCCTGATCTACGCTGGCAGGTTACGGAGATAGAGTGGATGATGGAGCACGAATTACACATTTCCGAGCTCTGGCGACAAGAGGTCCGCTCCGAGTTTCAGTCCTTTGATCGCCGTCTTGATGTCCTAGCATCTGATGTCTCTGAGATGAGCTCGTTCCAGGGCAGATGGTATGAAGAGTGGTATCATCATACATTTCCTGATGGTGCGTCCCCCAGTGGCCCTCCACCCGGGGATATCATATATATCAATGATTCCGACGATGATGCCACTGACGATTGATGATTTCTTGCCTTATATGACTCTCAGGCTGTATGCCCCTTGACTTGCCTATTGTGGTCGTGTGCCACGTGAGTTTTGACTGTGATGCATGTGTATTGCCTCTTGTGTTTTATCTGGGTATTTTATGGATTGCCATGATTATGCCTCTTGTTGATGCAATGCTATATTATCTGCATTTTTGATCCATAGCTATGTTCATGTTTATGATGCCATGTTCATATGATACATATGCCTGTTTTGCCATGTCTATATCTTTTTGCCATATGTGATATATGCTTATCAATATTCAATCAAATCCATGTTATTTTGGGATACCTCTAGGGTTGAGGGGGAGTTTGGTTTAAACTTAACAGCCCTTCTAAACCCCTTTTCGGTGTTCGACAAAGGGGGAGAGAGTGTTGGTTGGTTAAGTTTAGGATGATCATGTTATAGGGGGAGGAACTGGATTCCCCTATGATTCTAAATGTTGGAAAACTTGATTGAGAATCCACTAAACTTAAAATCAGGTTGTCAAATAACAAAAAGGGGGAGATTGTTGATGCAGTCTGGCCCTGATTGTTGTTTTGGTGTTGACACCGATTTTAGTTTAGGTGGATGATTATTGATGATGATTAAGTCCTGATCGAGGATCAGGCATAGTATGGAAAATCCTAGCTTGGAGGGCTAGGTGTTGGAAAATCCTGATCTGGGAGGTTAGGTGCTGAAAGTCCTAGCTTGGAGGGCTAGGTGTGTGAAAAGTCCTAATTCGGAAGGGTTGGGTGAAAAGTCCTAGCTTGGAGGGCTAGGTGAAAAGTCCTAACTTGGAGGGTTAGGTGCAAATTCGCATCCTGGAGAATTAGGTGAAAAAGTCCTGGCTTGGAGGGTCAGGTCCTAGCTTGGAGGGCTAGGTTTGGAAAAGTCCTAATTCGGAAGGGTTGGGTGAAAAGTCCTAGCTTGGAGGGCTAGGTGAAAAGTCCTAACTTGGAGGGTTAGGTGCAAATTCCCAACTTGGAGAGTTAGGTGAAAAATCATTAGCATGGAGGGCTAAGATGGATGAAAACTTAGCTTGGAGGGCTAGGTTTGAGTCCCTGGATCGGTCTGGTGACCGATCAGGGAATCTGACACGCTGCTCCTTCGTGGATCGGTCTGGTGACCGATCCAGCGATGACTGATCGGTCTGGTGACCGATCAGGGAGCACACAGTGAGGTTGGGAACCTACTGTGCTGCTCCTGATCGATCTGGTGACCGATCAGGGAGTATGCGTTTCACCCATTAACTGACTCCTGATCGGTCTGGTGACCGATCAGGGAGCGAGCAGTGAGGTTGAGTTCCCGTGCTGAACTACTCCTGAACGGTCTGATGACCGATTAGGATCACTGTGCAGATCGTTCTGGTGAACGATCCAGCCTCGCTGGTTCCTCACTAAGATCGATCAGGACTGTGCCTGATCGGTATGGTGATGATCTGATTGGACTGATGACCGATCAGGAGACCCCCTGATCAGTCAGTTGACTGATCAGAAGGCTTAGGCTGAGAAACTCAGAAATCACCCGATATAAGGGTGGATCGGTCCGGTGAACGATCCACGACCTGGGATCCGTCTGGTGATTGGTCCAGGAGAATCTCAAAGAAATCGCGATTTCTGATTGAGCGTTGGGGATCGATCAGGACGGAGCCTGATCGGTCTGGACCCAGCCTGATCGGTCTGGTGACCGATCAGGAGGCTCTCTGATCGGTCAGGTGACCGATCACTTTAATTCAAATTGCACTGTCAGACGCTCTAATCGCATCTTAACATATCGATTCACTGCTGTTTGCCTCTAATATTTGATTTACTGTGTGATATACTGCTCTAACAGTCTGATTAAGCTGCAGGTGACAGGGAGGATTCAAACACTCAAGGAGAAGTCAATGGAGGCTTTCCTTGGAGCAGGTTTGCCCGTTTCTCATCTCAGGTTGCAACGGCTGGAGCTGCAGGACTGAAGCCGCTGACTGAAGCTTGGCTGAGGGAGCTCAGGAAGTTCAGTAAGGGTTCAGTGGTAGCTGGCGTTGGCAGTGAGGCAGCTGGAGGCTGCTAGAAATGAGGTCACTTGATGCTTGGTGGAGAAACAAAAGGGACGGAAGATAGCTTCAGTGAAGCAGAGTTCTACAACTTGTGTTTTGAGTTCTTACCGCGCCTTGTGTTCTCCACAACTTGCTTGCTGTGTTCTTGAGGTTTTCATCACTTTGAGCAAGCGATTGAGAAGCAATCATTTATTACTTGCGCGCTTGAAGGAGAGAACAAGGAGCTTGGAGTCCGACAGTGGGAAGACACGAAGAAGGGTTCTTGCGTGAGATCGCCACTGGGTGGAGCTCAGGGAAGCTTGCTGTGTTCTTGTCCTTGCTAAGTGTTTGAGTAAGATCCTTCTTGTTGTTTCTTTGTGCTTAAACTTTATCTGTGATTGAAACGCTGTGGAGAGGTTTCTCCACCGAGAAGGAGGTTGCGTTATATTTGGTGAAAACCGGGGCTTGATCTGCCGACGATTAAGGGATCGCCCACCTTAAGGGCACGCCAAGGAGTAAGGGGCAAGTTATCTCCGAACCTTGTAAACCCTCTTGTTAGCGGCCTTGGCAGTTATCTCTGTTTTCTTTCATTTCTATTTTCGTTTACTGCACTGCTTCATTTTCCTTTGGTTCTTCCGCTGTGCTACTGATAAGTTGAATGCAGGAAACTTGTTAAGTGTAAGAAAAAGTTATTGGCTATATTCACCCCCCCTCCCTCTCTAGCCATCTCGTTTCCAACAGCGGTGACTTTTAAATTCGTAAGGATCAGTTGACTGCCCCAGGGGCAGTCGACTGGTATCGGTCAAAATAGTATCGAGCTCTATTTAATAGAGCTCATGTTTGGCTACTTCTTCTTAGAGAAACAAGCTTGCTAAAAGCCTGTTAGTAGCCTGCAAGTGCTCAGTTCGTGTCAAAGGATTGTGGCGTAGTTTCTCCACCCACAAGGAGCGACAAGAGGTAGCCGAAGGTGTTCCGGGGAATCATCCACCGAAGGATCGTGATCGTCCACCTTACGGATAGCCGTGGAGTAGGAGTTACATCTCCGAACCACGTAAAGGTGATATGTTAGCATTGTTTAGTTTAGATTTGAGATTTCGCTTGCGCTTGCTAACCATTGTAGGAAGAAAATCGAGAAAAAAGCTTTTCACCCCCTCTAGCTAAATGGAAAGGTCCCAACAGGGGGCACGTACTCTTCAGGTCCCAAATTCGATACTAAATTGGTGATTCTGATACCAAACTTTTGAAAAAATTTCTATGGTCTTAAAGTTGGGCATTTATCTTTTTTTAGTCCCAAATTTTAAAAGTAACAATTTTAATACCATGCAATAGGAGGCGTCTCAAGCTCCTTTTTTTGAAAAAAAAATAATTAGTTGAATGCTATAACCCAATTGCGAAGGTGAACTCTAAGAGTTTTTAATTTTTAATTTTTTTAGCTTGAACACTATAACCCAATTGTAAAGGTGTTCCCTAAGTGGTTTTAATTTTTATTTAGCTTGAACACTATAACCTAATTGAGAATGTGAACCCTAAGGGTTTTCTTCTTTTTAATTTTTTTTAGCTTAAATACTATTACTCAAATGGGAAGTTAAACCCTAGACTAAAATATAAATAAAGTGTTAACTTTGAGACTAAAAAAGTCTTTTCAAAAGAATGGTATAAGAATTGCCAATTTAGTATCAAGTTTGGTACCCAAAATGTATTTTCATCATTAAGAAAGATACCAAAATTTCATCTTAAAAGACCCATGGCTTGTTGGGGCAATCTATGGTCCGGAGTGACCATGTGTTTTGATGTTTGGGCAATGGTTTTAAGTTAGGTTCACCCTTGTGTTTTGATGTGTGTATGTGAGTGTGTAGGATTGCAGGATACACATAGACTTGGTTGGACGTCTTCAGGTACGGTGAAGGGTGGTATGGAGGCAAGCTGTGGGCTTGTGTGCGCATCCGAGGGACCATGGACAAAGCAGGGATGATGAGCTGAGGGAAGCAGACTTCGAGGCGTACGTGAAAGATGGCATGGAGGCAAGCCGAGGGCTTGTGTGCGCATCTGAGAGACGAGGGCTAAAATCGAAGAGGGCTTGAAGGCAACAGGTCGAGGTTGCTGGAGCAGGAACGATGAGCTAAGGGAAGCAGACTTCGAGGCATGTGTGAAGGATGGCATGGAGGCAAGCCAAGGGCTTGCATGCGCATCTGAGGGACGGGAGCCAAAGTTGAAGAGGGCTTGAAGGCAACAAATCATGGCTGCTGAATGAAGAGTCAACCAGGTCGTGAGGGTTCGAGTGTTGAGAGAATTATACTCGGGAAATCCTAGGATTCGAGTGCTGAGGGAAATGTACTCGGAAAGGGGAAACCTTAGGTTTAGGAGTGGGCTAGTCGACTGGCGCTTGGGCAGTTGACTGATAAAGTCCACAGAAAGATCAGTCGACTGCCCTTGGATCAGTCGACTGATGGCACTTGGAAATTCAAACTTTAAGCTGTAATGGTCGAATCTAAGTGGACCAGACAATTGGTAAGGGACCAGTGACTGGTAGCGGTCTTCTCAGCCTTGAGCACTATTTAAAGTGGCTTGGTTTTGGCTAAGAGTTCTTGATGAAATTGACTTTGGTTAAAGGTCAATTACTAGTTTTTGTGCTCAGGAGTATTGTCCGGATTGTGGAAAGGTTTCTCCACCCACAAGGAGCTACATGAGCTAGCTGGAGGTCTTTCGGGGAGTCATCCACTGACGGATCGGGATCATCCACCTTACAGACAGCCGTGGAGTAGGAGCTAAGAACCTAGAAAGGGAAAATCAAGTCTTAAGGGCAAAGCTTGATAAATTAGAAAAGATCCTAGATAGATTCACTATTGAATCTAAGGGTTTAGGTATGGGGTTGGGTAGTCAAAAATCCAATAATGATAGATCGGGTCTAGGATACCGGTCTAAGTTCTCCGATGCCAATGAAAAGAGGTATGCTAGGGTAGCATATAACTATGGCAAGAAGGGGAAGTCCAAAAATGGCAAGGGAATGCCATGTATAAACAAGAAGAAAGTCTTAACTAAGGACAAGGTGTCCAAAGTTAAGAAGGTTAGGGTTATAGACCAAGAGTCATCGGAAGTACACCGGTGTGGTCTATCGTTTGTTGAGTCACCTAGGGAGGTGGCTATGGCTAAGAGCTCAAGGGGGAGCTCTAGGAGCCAAGTTGGGACCCATGGTCTATGGATCCCGGGAGGATTTCTCTCGGAAGTCTCGATGGGTCATGATGTGTGCCAAGGGATGTGGAGACGGATTTGAGTCTCAATCCTAGGGATTTGGCAGATTGGGTTTGAGTTTCATGATAGGGATGCACATTGGGTTTTTGATGTATGGATACCATATAAATCAATGCTAGGGATGCATTATGGTTTGGTATGGGGAAAGACATCAAGGGGAAGCCAAAACTAGGACTTTAGGTCAAGGTCCAATTGAATCATTTAGCTAGTTTTGAGTCTTATGTCAATCTTGGAAATGGTACATTTTTTATTGTATTTTTTCCAAGTAGATATGAGTACCACAAACCTCTCCACAAATTTGAGAATTTTTGGAGATTTATGGAATTTCTGGTGTATTTCTGAAATTGGATCAGAAATACTGAAAATGGGATTTTCAGGGTGCCAGTCGACTGGTCTAGGGGGCAATCGACTGGCGGAGGCTGAAAGTGATGTTTTAACAGTCAAAAGGTGTCCACATGATGTAAAACAAGTGTGTAATATTATGGGGGGTTAGTACACTATGTTTATGGTCATTAGAGGTTAAAAGATCCAATGAAAGAGAAATTGTTGGAGTCTTTTTGATGTGTGGCAAAGGGGGAGAAGTGTTGGGTTTAAGTGGGAAACCAAACACGCCTTTGCAAGAAATCCTAGGTCAAGGGGGAGCTTAGGTAAAGGGGGAGCATTGCTGCTAATTTTGTGGCGAAAGGGGAACCTTGGAGAGGTTCTTAAAAAGCCTTTGTAAGTCCAATATGGGGGAGCCTTGGAAAGGTTTTAAAAATCATGTTTTGGTAAAAGTCCTAAACTCATTGGGGAGGTTTAGGTGTAGGGATGCCTTGTGATAGGATCCATGCATGTTTGCATTGCATATGCATTGGCGGTATAAGTCCAAGGCGAAGCCTTGGCAACGTAAGTCCAAATGGTTATTAGCATTATTTTTGCTATTTGTTTTCCCTAACTTAAACGTATTGTCAAACATCAAAAAGGGAGAGATTGTTGGGGCAATCTATGGTCCGGAGTGACCATGTGTTTTGATGTTTGGGCAAAGGTTTAAGTTAGGTTCACCCTTGTGTTTTGATGTGTGTATGTGAGTGTACAGGTTTGCAGGATACACATAGTGGTTGGACATCTTCGGGTACGGTGAAGGGTGGCATGGAGGCAAGCCGTGGGCTTGTGTGCGCATCCGAGGGACCATGGACAAAGAAGGGACGATGAGCCGAGGGATGCAGACTACGAGACGTACGTGAAGGATAGCATGGAGGCAAGCCAAGGGCTTGTGTGCTCATCTGAGGGACGAGGGCCAAAGTCGAAGAGGGCTTGAAGGCAATAGGTCGAGGCTGCTGGAGCAGGAGCGATGAGCTGAGGGAAGCGGACTTTGAGGCATGAGTGAAGAATGACATGGAGGCAAGTTGAGGACTTGCGTGACATCTAAGGGACGGGAACCAAAGTCGAAGAGGGCTTGAAGGCAACAGATCGAGGCTGCTGGATGAAGAGTCAACCAGGTCGTGAGGGTTCGAGTGCTAAGTGAATTATACTCGGGAAATCCTAGGGTTCGAGTGCTGAGGGAAATGTACTCGGAAAGGGAAAACCTTAGGTTTAGAAGTGGACTAGTCGACTGGTGCTTGGGCAATCGACTGATAAAGTCCACAAAAAGATCAGTCAACTGCCCTTGGATCAGTCGACTGATGGCACTTGGAAATTCGAATGTTAAGTTATAACGGTCAAATCAAAGTGTGACCAGTCGACTGGTAGTGGTCTTCTCAGCCTTGAGCACTATTTAAAGGGGCTCGGTTTTGTCTGAGAGTTCTTGATGAAATTGGCTTTGGTTAAAGGATAATTAGTAGTCTTTGTGCTCAGGAGTGTTGTCTGGATTGTAGAGAGGTTTCTCCACCCATAAGGAGCTACACGAGCTAGCCGTAGGTCATCCGGGGAGTCATCCACCGACGGATCGGGATCGCCCACCTTACGAATAACCGTAGAGTAGGAGCTTTATCTCCGAACCACGTAAAGGTGACCTACTAACAATTGTTTGATTTTGTTATTAGTATTTCCGCTTGCGCACACTAACATCGTAGGAAGAAAGATCGAAAAAGTGCTATTCACCCCCCCCCCCTCTAGCACACAGTAAGATCCTAACATGGCTAACACAAACTTACCGCAACAACATGCTACAAAGGTATGTACGGTATGTGAAGGTGAACTTTCCTTTATGGTGGATTAGGAAGTTGAGGTTATCAAGTTGGTCCCTTCTTACCCTGAGCGGACCACATGTAAAGCTAGAGATCTCTAGGCAAAACAAAGGGAGTCCTTAATTAGTTGTTTGATCAAGAATCAAGACAATTTCACCAAGTCTCTAAAAGATCTAGTGGGGGTTCGACCCAAGATAATGAAGCATCTTTTGCATGCCCATAACGAAGTCTAACCGGTCAAGCATTAGAGACATCGTTTTTGCATAGAAAAAGACAAGGTTATACATGGAAGTCAACACATTCTTAGAGGCAAGACATATACATGAAATAAGATACCCTACCTAACTATCTAATGTGGTATTAGTGCTTAAACCATTTGGAAAATGACGGATGTGTGTCGACTTTTGTAACTTGAATAAAGCTTGTTTAAAGGACTATTACCGTTTAACGTGCATTAATCAATTAGTAGACTCCACGATGGGACACTAATTCATCTCAATGATGGATGCTTAATAGGGATACTATTAAATTCCCTTGGCTAAGGTGGATTGGAACAAAGTTAGTTTTATTACAATAAATGTTACTTTCTATTATGTTGCTAATGAGCATAGTTTAGGCATGCTTTAGTACTCTTATTAAAGCTCATTCACTTGCTTTTCTTGATTCTAATCTACATTATCACGCCACTTCATTCTATTTTGTCAGCATTACTACTTTCCTTTATTTGGAAATTTGCTCCTTATGTGTTTTTATTGATAGGATACAATATAGAGCAAAAACAGAGTGAAAATAAAGCAAAACAAACATTTGAGTCGAGTGCTACTAGCCATGAGAAGCCACACGGCCATATGACTCATCTAGTGAGCCACATAGTGAGCCCGTGTAAAGCAGCAGACCATTGCCATGTGAGTTGACTAGTGAGTCACACAACCCGACTATGCCATTTGGCACAACCATGAGGTTAGCCACTACAACCCACACTGTCCGATCGTGCCAATCGGCACAATCGTGTGGCTGTTTTCCAGAAGAACGTATGACCCAGCCATATGGTTTGGCACGGTCGTGTTGTACCCCCTTAGTCAGTTACACGAGCCGATCGTGCCAATCGGCATGGCCATGTTGTGCCCCTTTCGTCGGCTACGTGGGCTAATCGTGCCAATCAGCATGGTCGTGCTGCCTTGGAAGCAAGGGTTGTGCCCCCCTGCTATAAAAGGTGAACTCGTCCCTTTTTTTGGGGAGGAAGTTTCTTCCTTGGGAAAACCCACTCTTTGATCCACCACTCATCTTCGCGAACTCTCCGACGATA
This sequence comes from Boesenbergia rotunda, assembly GCA_024364735.1. Taxonomy (NCBI): domain Eukaryota; kingdom Viridiplantae; phylum Streptophyta; class Magnoliopsida; order Zingiberales; family Zingiberaceae; genus Boesenbergia; species Boesenbergia rotunda. The sequence goes on from JAGFNQ010005264.1 coordinate 79,504, forward strand.
TGATGGCTTCTTCATCATCTATATATCTCTCTAGGCGAAGGGTTGGTTTCGAAGACTCTGAGCTTCTAACGGTTAAGCATTTCTTTTCCTTCCTTTTCTTTTGGGTGTAGAATGTTTTCCTTGTGATATTTGGATCTTCTCCTTTGTATATGGAGTAGATTCTCCTTGTTCTAGAACTAGGGAGTAGATGTGATGTGCTATTGGTGAAAACTCTATGGATTGGCTTATACTTTGCTCCTATGACATGTTTGTGCTTAATTCTTATTTGATTAAATGCTTCTATGAAGAGTATATGCTTAGTTCTCTAGGTGTATGCTTTAAATGTGGTGTTTGATTGAATGGATGTATGGAATGATTCCCATGTAGGGGAAATACTCAAGATTGTATGCTCGGAGAGCCCTATGTGACAAAGGTAATCTTTTAACTGGACAATCTTGAGCGTTCTCTTGAAATGAAGGCTATTTTCATACAAGTAATGATTTGATTTGCACTTAATAGGCCTTTTCCAATTTTGTGTTAGGAAATGACTTGAATAATTTAGGATGCATGCTCGAGGAGCCCTATATTACAAGGTATAATCTTTTAATCGGACATCCAAATTACCTTGTTCATCTAATGGCACCTAAGGTCTATAGGAAGATACTTTGGTGTGACAATCACGAGGTCACACTGGTATTTGGTTAGATTTCCTATGAGCCACAATCATAGCGGTCAAGGCCTTAGCTATCCATGTTGCATCAATAACTATCACAATAAAACTGAACCCCTATGACTTCTTTTCTCAACTAGACCACCTCACATCTCTTGCTAGCTCTCTCTCTCTCTCTAGTTTGCAAATGTTCACACTTCCAGTTAATCTAGATAATTCATCGTGTGAATCACTAGTGCATTGCCTCATCAATCCAATTAGTCTAGATATTTTATATTATTTCACGATGATTTCATGCACATACGGAGCCACCCTTATGTTTTTGGCATCATTGTTGGGGATTGAGTAGAGCAATATTAGCTAATTAACAATTGAGTTAGCCTAGACATTTCTTTTATTTTTTGTCTGAATAATTTATTTACAACATACTCTCTTTTATTCTACTTTTGCATCTTTGTTTTTGCTTGTCTATACATATTACAATTACTTTCCTTTCAATTTCTACATTTTGTTATTGAAAATCAAAATAGAGTTCTATCTTATCCTTTTATACGAAGGTTGATTGCTGCAAGAAATTTGCTACATATCGATCCTGAGATTGATAGAACTTTCAAATGAAGAAGAAGAAGAAACTTACAAAGTCAAGAAGAAGAAGATCAGGAACAAAGAACCATAGCTAACAACAAGACGCTGAAGGATTGCATTGCTCCATAAGCGATAGGATTTAGCTCTGGAATGAGAGGGGGTGCTTGGTATATATTCGACAATGAGAATGGTAATGGATTTTGATTGAGGGATTTATAGGTTTAGTGATAACCTAGTGGGGGTTGGGTTATCAAATCAAGGGTATCACATCCATATTTTGATTCCGATTCCCGTATACCAAGCATCATAAATGGGAATAAAATAGATTTCATTCTCATTCCCGCCTTCTAAACGCACTTACCAAGCACCCCCTAAGTCTCCTATTAGGGCCAACAATTTTGAGATTAAGCCATTGTTTATCTTAATCGTGCACCAACATCAATTTGGGGAAGGAACTTCAGAAGACCCTAATTAACATCTAGAAATCTTTTATGAGATATGTGGTACACTTAAGATGAATGGAGTTCCAACAGACATAGTGAAATTACTACTATTTGGATTCTCTTTGAGAGATAGGGTCAGGGCATGGTTGAATTTCCTACCCCCAAATAGCATCACATCTTGGACAACGTGAGCAAGTGTTCTTGGAAAAGTTTTTCCCTCCAAGCAAGATCTGCTACATGAGAAATTTGATAGCAAGCTTTAGATAAAGTGATACAAAGTCTCTATATGAAACTTGGGACTGGTTCAAGGGAATGCTCATATTATGCCCACACCATGGACTGAAAAACTTGGTTAATAATACACACATTCTATAAAGGCATCAACTACCAAACAAAGGTATCCTTGGATTCCGCAACAAGCGAAGCTTTAATAAATAAGGGTTTAGATGAGGTTAAAGAAATAATAGAGTGTGACACTTAATCACTATCAGTGGGCTTCATAGAGAAGTGGGGATCCAATCAAGACTCCAGGAAAGTATGAGGTTGAAGCGATAGATCTAATTTCTACAAAGCTAAATACCCTAACAAAGAAGTTTATGTCATTCAATGTCAACCCGGTAAATGGTATTGTGATCACTTGTGGCTTATGTGGAAGCACTGAACGCCAGAAGGAATAGTTCCCACTTGGAGCTGCAACATCTTAGTTTGCTCATAGATGTAGTTGGTGTAAGTACCCTGGGTTGGTTTTGATATGATCAACCAAGTCAAGTTAGATCTTGGTTGTTTTTGGTCCTTGTGTCTAAGCGTGTAGAAGCTTAGGAGCATAAGAAGCATAGCGAAGCAACATGCAAGAAAAATGGCACGGGAAGAGATGAAGAAGCTATGGAACAGTATACCTGTGGACAAGAAGGGAGTAGCGACGTCCGAGGGATGAGAAGATGAGGAGGAAGCTCGTTTGAGAAGAAGGTCGGAGTTGGATTTGGGTGAGCGTATCTCTGGATGACTGAAAATCACCTGAGCAAATGAAGATGGAAGAAAGTCAACTCAAAAGTTGACTTTGATAAAAATGTCAACTAAGGCACCTTAGTTGCCTGTTAAGGTGCCTCTGTTGAGTGGATAGAGTTCTGTACAAAGGCGGATCTGAGACACTTCAGTTTGTACCCAAGACGCCTCAAGTTGGAACTGAAGTGTCTAACGTTGGTTGTCGTGGATAAAACTTATCCAACTTAGGCACATCAATGTCACGTTACCATAATAATAACTTATGTTTTTGGGCGATAAATAGACCCCAGAGTTAGGATGAAAGAAGAACAACGGTAATACAAATTCCTAGTCTTTCTCTGAGCTTTCAAAAGTCTGTAAGAGACTTCTCCGCCCATAACGAAGGGGTTTTTCATAATGAGCTTTTTCAACACCATGAATTAGCAACCACCCCGGTTGCAACCAATTAAACCTGAGACTCATACTATTTCCTTAAGTTGTTCATGTTTAAATTAATTCCTATTTAATATGTTGTCTTTGCAAGTTTAAAATCAAAAGATCTATTTTTTTAAAGTTGTTATTTACCCACCCTGTAGCCAGTCTGCACGAAACCTACAGTTTGTGGGATCGATGTGATTGATAAAAGGGGTGAATATCGATTACAAATTTTTCAGATGTAAATCGAGAGTAAATGCAACGGAAATAAGTAAGTAGCAAGTTAAAACAATGCTAACTTGCTTTGTTTTACTTGGTTCGAAGTCTGCGATGACTCCGACTCCAAAGCCCACGATCCTTGACCATTTTCATTGGAAAATTCTATAATTTGCAAAGATGAGTTATAAATATGAAGATTAAGTACAAAAATAAAAATAAAATTTTATACCGACGACACATGCTAAAGGAAGAAGAAACCTTTTAGTCGTAGAAGCGGTGTGTAGTCGATCTTGGACTTCATTGGCGCGGAGAACTTGAGCACGGAAACTTGATCGTAGTGATTCTGATTGCTTGAATTGATGTTTGCAAGCAAGAGGGGCAAAACCCCTTTTATACTTGCTCTCAGGCTCCCGAGTGTGCATAGGGGTGCCTTCCACATCAGTGATTCAGCCGCATCATTATCCTCTGACTCGGCCAAAATTTATCCACTCTTAAGCGCCTGAGTTCACTGGGGCGCCTGAGTGTTGGTGTGGTGCATCCAATTAGCAGCTGCCAACTCAGCTTCGTCAACGCTGAGTAAACCGAATTGGGGTGCTCGAGACCTCTAGGGCACTTGGCTTCTTAAGCGCCTGATTCCTCTCAAGCGCCTGGCTTCTCGAGCGCCTGAGTCCTCTCAGGCGACCCAATGCGGTCAATAGCTAATCTTAGCATGCAATCAGGGTTAGTCCAGGAAAATGATAATATGTAAAGAATGCATGAATATTTGACAGCCGGAGCTGTCTGATCCTGACTTTGGAATTCAAATGAAATCCTAGTTCAGACCGACACCTAATGTTCTCTCTTTCGGGAAATGCGTCCTCACCTACTCCACTCTGGAGAAGTTACCTTTTGCCAACCGGCACCTCCGGTTGGACTTTTGCTCAGCCTCCGAAGCTTTCGGATCTCGAGACTGTTGGAACTCGGATGGCTAGAGAGGGGGGGTGAATATAGCCAAACACTTGGACTTTAAACTCTTCAATTTTCTGCACTTCAATCGTTAGTAGCACAACGGAAGCACAATAAACAGAGTATATGCAGAAAACTAAACCCTAAACTTATGAGCAAACACAAGAACGCTAACAAGAGGATTTACAAGGTTCGGGGATAACTTGCCCCTACTCCTTGGTGTGCCCTTAAGGTGGGCGATCCCTTGATCGTCGGCAGATCAAGCCCCGGTGAACACCCGGATAGAAAGCAACCTCCTTCACGGTGGAGTAACCTCTCCATAGCGTTTCAATCAAAGGTATAGTTTTAAGCACAATGAAACACAAGAAAGATCTTACTTAGCACTTAGCAAAGACAAGAACACAGCAAGCTTCTTCCGAGTTCCACCCAGTGACGATCTCACGCAAGAACCCTTTCTTCGTGTCTTCTCGCTGTTGGACTCAAAGCCTCTTGTTCCTTCCTCCAAGTGCTTCAGCAAGGGATGATTGCTTCAGAGAACACAGTAGCTTGCTCAAGAGAAGATGGACCAGCAAAGAGCACAAGCACAGTGTGGAGAAAGCAAATCCTGCAGCAAGAACTCAAGCCTCAAAGTTGTTCCACCGAACACTCCACTACGCCTTTTGTTTCTCCACTGGCGCAAGGTGACACCATCTCACTGCAGCCTCCAGCTGCTCACCTGCAACCACCAGCCACTACTGAGCTCTTCTGGACTCCCTGAGCTTCCCTCAGACCAGCCCCAGATAGCAGCTCCAGCCAGCGCCAGCGCCCGTTGCAACCTGAGAAGGAAAACAGACAAACCTGCTCCAAGGAAAGGCCTCCATTGACTCTCCTTGAGTGTTTGAATCCTTCCCTATCACCTGCAGCTTAATCAGAGCATTAGAATAGCATATCACTCAGTAAATCAAGAATCAAAGATCAAATACAGAGAATCGAATACGGTCAGACGTGATCAGAGCGTCTGACAGTGCAATTTGAATTAAAGTGATCGGTCACTGGACCGAACCAGGGCTCGTGGGTTGGTCACCAAACCGATCCACCGCTTTGCTGGAACTCCCAGCTCTCGCGGTGACACAAGCCTGATCGGTCACCAAACCGATCAGGTGGCTCCCTGACCGATCAGGCTCTAGCCTGATCGGTTATAAGACGGAGTCCGCGACCCTTGATCGTTCACCAGATCAGTCTGAACAGTGATCCTGATCGGTCACCAGATCGATCGGGAGCAGATCAGTAGGGGAACTCAACTCACTGAGTGCTTCTTGATCGGTCACCAGACCGATCAGAAGCAGGGCAGTGAGGAAGCTGTCTGCTCCCTGATCGGTCACCGGATTGATCCGGAGCCAAGCAACAAGGCAACAACCTGCTCCCTGATCAGTCACCGGACCGATCAGGAGCCACACAGTAGTTCCCAACCTCACTGTGTGCTCCTTGATCGATCACCAGACCGATCAGTCATTTCTGGATCGGTCTCCAGACCGATCCACGAAGGGGCAGCGTGCTAATATCCCTGATCGATCACCAGACCGATCCAGGACTCAAACCTAGCCCTCCAAGCTAGGTTTTCATCCACCATAGCCCTCCAAGCTAAGGATTTTTCACCTAACCCTCCAAGTTGGTAATTTGCACCTAACCCTCCAAGTTAGGACTTTTCACCTAGCCCTCCAAGCTAGGACTTTTCACCCAACCCTTCCGAATTAGGACTTTTCCAGACCTAACCCTCCAAGCTAGGACCTGACCCTCCAAGCCAGGATATTTTCACCTAACCCTCCAAGCTGGGACTTTTCACCTAACCCTCCAAGTTAGGACTTTTCACCTAGCCCTCCAAGCTAGGAATTTTCACCCAACCCTTCTGAATTAGGACTTTTCAACACCTAGCCCTTCAAGCTAGGATTTTCCACACCTAACCCTCCAGGTTAGGATTTTCCAACACCTAGCCCTCTAAGCTAGGATTTTCCATGCCTAATCCCCGATCAGGATTTAACCATAATCATAATCATCAACCTAAACTAAAATCGATGTCAACACCAAAACAACAATCAGGGTCAGACTGCATCAACAATATCCCCCTTTTTGTTGTTTGACAACCTGATTTTAAGTTTAGGGATTCTCAATCAATTTTCTCAAATTCAGAATCATAGGGGAATCAGGATCCTCCCCCTACAACATAATCATCCTAAACTTAACTAACCACACTCTCCCCCTTTGTCGAACACCGAAAAGGGACTAGAGGGGCTGTTAAGTTTAACCATACTCCCCCTCAACCCTAGGGGTATCCAAAACAACAAAGATTGATTTATTTTTGATAAATATATGAATACATATGACAAAAGTAGAGCATGGTAAAACAAGCATATGTATCATATGAACATGGCAACATAAGCATGATCATAGCAATATAGAATGAGGCATATAGACGGACAGTAATCATGTGAACACATATAAGCCAAATCGTGATAAGGCATGCAAAATATCAGATGTATCATGTCGTATCAAGGTCAAGACACCTCAAGAGAACTGAGCACAATCAAATATGACATTCATCATAACAGTTGAAGATTATAATGTTCAATAATTTGTCAGACTGTTGGACAATGTTCGTAGATAAAGGTTTGGTCTACAGTTCGACATGGTATTAGTTTGAAGTTGTGCCATAGAAAATTCAGAGCATAATGAATGTTTTGAAACCTAGTATGTGGAGGTGGAGGAAATCCTGAAAGAGGTGTAGATGATGAAGGGCCTTTGCCCTTTGAGCTTCCCTCCATTGGTTCCTTTCCCTTAGATGATTTTCTAACGGATTGATAGAGTTGATCATTGCCGAAATTTAATCACAGAAATGGAATCATGACACAAATTGAAAGATCACAAGATCAAGATGAGAATTGGTCATGGCATAGAATAATCAAGTGTACATGAAGTGAAATTGATCACAGGTAGGACATGGCAAAGATGGGTCACGACAAATCAAATGATTACAAATGTAAGAGTTGATCAAAAGGCAACAAACATAGAGATATGATATAGTTTAGGTCATGGCATACGCAAGGTCACGGCAAGCACCACAAGACAAAAATTTGATTAACACAAACTCACAATCTGTGAACAGAATTGCAAGAAAAACTAAACCAAAAACTCACTTTAGTGCCATTGGAGTTGATTTGAGAGGATCTTGAAGGCTGGAAGTAAAGCTCGCGCAGGAGTAACTCTCGGTGCAAGATAGAAACGTAACACCTTGATCAAGAAGGAACTTGCAGAAAACAAGAAGAACTCGAAACCTTCTCAGGATCGCACGCGCGTGCCCAAGTGCTCACTCGCAAGAGGAAGAGGGAGACGCACGGAAAGCTCTCGCACAAGATGAAGAGGCGCAAGTAGTGAAGTTCGGCGCTAGGGCTTGGGAGATTAGGGGTTTTCGCGAAGTTATTAGGTTGGTGGATCGGTCCACCAACCGAAATTTAATGTGATCGAACGGATCACCGTTCGATCTGAGAGCGCCAAGACCGATCAGGCTCTGGTCCTGATCGGGCGGGTGACCAATCAGGCAGGCTCTTGATCGATCGGCTGATCGATCAGGAAGCGAACAGTAGGGTTGGATGTTATTCGAGAAGCCCCCCTGATCGGTCTGTGGACCGATCACAACAGGGTGTCAGATCGGTTCGGGGACCGATCCAGGCAAGTACAGAATGTTTGGTTAGACTTTTGTAAAGTCACTGCTGCCCCTCTGATCGGTCTGTGGACCGATCACCACAGGATGGAGCCAGATCGGTCCGGGGACCGATCAACCCTACGCCTGATTGGTCCAGTGACCGATCAGGGTTCCTGATATTCCCTGATACGATCTGAAACTTTTAGTTTCAGACTTTCACATGATTTTTGAAGGAATCAGATGAAGAATATCGATCTTGGAAGTGATTCCTTGACTATAATTGATCCCTAAACAAGGATCAAAGGTCCTTATGGTTCAAACAAATCACTTTTCTCTACCCAAATGGAGTCAAACTCAATCAACAATCATTCAAACCATTTCAATCAAGATTGTGTCAAAATCAGGTTTCCAATAAAGTTTCCTTGATTGGAATGTCCAAGTATGATCATGGAGCCAAATACACATGTGTTATGTATTGGTTTTCCCCATACTTGGTCACCGAAGTGATTTTTATCTCGTCAACTTAATTTCTCAAGGATGCATTGACATTTTGAGAAATTGAGTTGAACCTAACATCTCACCCCATTTCTAGCAAACAAAAATATTTTGGTAAACCTTATGGTTTGTGTGAGATGTTTCCAAAGTTACCTAATTGTTTCCCAATAATTTCGAAATAATCATAAAGGGTTTTGAATGCATTATGAAGTTTATGAAGCGCGACACATTCCCAACTCCCTTCTTAAGAAACTAAACTCATTTTCAGGGAGTGGTTTAGTAAAAATATCAGCGAGGTTTGATTTAGACTCTACATGTGAGAGTACAATATCTCCCCTAGCAATATGATCTCTAATAAAGTGGTGACGCACTTCAATATGTTTGGTCCTAGAATGATGGACTGGATTTTTGGTTAGGTTAATTGTGCTAATGTTATCACATAACACTTGCACACCTTTGTAACTTAATCCATAGTCCTCTAAAGTATGTATCATCCACAACAATTATGATACACTCTCTCCCATAGCAATATATTCTGCCTCGGTCGTGGAGAGAGCAACACAATGTTGCTTCCGACTTGACCAACTAACTAGAGATGAACCTAAGAATTGGCATCCCCCACTTGTGCTTTTTCGGTCCAACTTACATCCACCGTAGTCGGAATCCGTATAGCCAATTAAATCAAATGATTTAGTACGGGGGTACCATAAACCGACTCCAATTGTGCCTTTGAGATATCTCAAAATTCGCTTAACAACGATTAAGTGAGACTCCTTGGCACAAACTTGATACCTAGTGCACATACCCACAGCAAATAGAATATCATGTCGACTGGCTGTGAGGTATAGCAAACTCCCTATCATGCTCCGATATTGAGTCAAATCAATGGGTTTATCACTCTCATCATTGTCTAATCTCGTGTTTGTAGCCATGGGAGTGGTTACCTCTTTTGAATCACTCATATTAAATTTTCGAAGTAACTCTTGAGTATATTTTGATTGGTGCACATGGATTCCATCTCGGGTTTGTTTGATTTCAAGTCCAAGGAAGAAAGTCAACTCTCCCACTAGACTCATTTCAAATTCATTTTCATGTGTCCAATGAATTCATTTAAATAGCCCTTTTTATTTGAGCCACAAATTATGTCATCGGCATATACTTGAGCTACAAAAATATTGCCACCATCTCTCCATAGAAATAGTGTAGGGTCTATTTGGCCTCTTACAAAGCCTTTTTCAATTAAAAACGTTGACAACCGCTCGTACCAAGCTCGGGGTACTTGTTTAAGGCCATAAAGTGCCTTTTTGAGCTTGAACACGTGGTGTGGAAATTCGGTACTCTCAAACCCCGGAGGTTGTTCGACATAGACCTTTTCTCTAATCAAACCATTTAGAAAAGCCGATTTGACATCCATTTGGTATAGCTTGAAGCCACGATGTGCTGCAAATGCTAGCATCAATCGGATGGACTCTAATCGTGCCACGGGAGCATAGGTCTCATCATAATCAAGGACTTCAACTTGACTGTAGCCCTTGGCTACCAAGCGTGCCTTGTTTCTAATGATTTCTCACTTATGGTTCAATTTATTTTTGAAGACCCATTTGGTTCCAATGATGGTGGTCTTCTTAGGTCTAGGGACTAAGTCCCAAACTTGACTTCTTTTGAATTGACCTAGTTCATCTTGCATTGTAATGATCCAATCGGGATCATTTAATGCTTTATCAATTTTTCTAGGTTCAATTTCAGAAATTAAAGCAACTTCATTAGCCTCATTCCTAAAGAATGATCTAGTTCTAACCCCATGGTGGATGTCTCCAACAATTTGGTCTTGGGGATGACTAGAGGCTAATCTAGTTTGCCTAGGTGTTGGTGGTGCTTCTTGAAGGAGTTCACTAGACACAAGCTCAGCCTCAGGATCCGGCTGATCTATGGGATGTCTAGGCTCACCGTCATTGGATTCATCACCATCAACAACATTTGGACTTTCATTCAAACTTAGTCTCCTAAGTTCGAATTGGACTTCATCTTCTGATTGACTATTGACTTTCGGAATTTTTTCAAAGACAACGTTAGAAGACTCTTCAACTAATCTAGATTTCTTGTTGTAGACTCGATAGGCTTTGCTAACTAGGGAATACCCGACTAGTATCCCTTCATCAGCCTTTGCCGTGAACTTTCCAAGGTGGTCCTTGGTGTTTAGAATGAATACCTTACAACCAAACACCCTAAGGTGTTTAACCGTAGGTGGTTTTCCAAACCAAAGTTCATGGGGAGTCTTTCCTAAGAACCTATGGATGAGGACTCGGTTTTGCACATAGCAAGCTGTATTTACAGCTTCATCCCATAAGTAACTCGGTAGTGAGTACTCATTAAGCATGCTTCGTGCAGCCTCTTGTAGAACACGATTCGTCCTCTCTACAACACCATTTTGTTGTGGTGTTCTAGGAGTGGAGAACTCATGTCTATAACCTCTATCTTGACAAAATTCTAAGAATCGTTGATTTTGAAATTCACCTCCATGATCACTTCTAATTGTCTTAATTGTTGATGATTTTTCATTTTCAACTCTTCTACAAAAAGAAATGAAAACATCTAAAGTTTGGTCCTTATATTTTAAGAAGTAAGTGGATGTATATCTAGTAAAATCATCAATGATAACAAAGCAATATCTATTTCCATTCAATGATATGATAGTACTACAATCAAATAGATCCATGTGAAGTAAATCTAAAGCGGTAGATGTACTTACAGGGCTTTTACCTTTATGTGCAGATTTTGTTTGCTTACCCATTTGACATGCATCACAAAGTTTATCTTTTTCATACTTGATGCTTGGTAAGCCACGAACTAATCCCTTGTTGGCCAACTTCCGGATGTTCTTCATGTTCACATGTGCTAGCCTCCGGTGCCAAAGGGTGGACTCTTCTTCTTTTGACATGAGACACTTAGCAAAAGCATTAGTAGCACTTTTAAATGAGACTTGATAAATATTATCTACTCTTGTTCCTACTAGTACCGTATCCAAGGTGTCATGTTGTCTAACTAGACATTGACTTGGTTGGAAATCAATTGTGTAACCCGTGTCACACAATTGACTGACACTTAGGAGATTAAATGTCATCCCCTCAACTAGAAGGACATTTGAAATTCTAAGACATTCGGATATTTGAATATCTCCTATTCCTATGACCTTAAGACTAACATTGTTACCAAATGAAACGTTACCTCTACTTTTCTTGTGAAGTGTGGTAAACAATGATCTATCCCCGGTCATGTGTTTGGAGCATCCACTATCAACGAACCAAGTTGATAGATGCTCCCCCTCAATCATAACCTACACAATTCGAAAAATAGAGGTTTTAGGTACCCAAACCTTGGGACCTAAAGCACCAACTAAACAAGACTTAGGCACCCATGCCTTGTCAACTTTCTTTTGAACCCTAGGTGTCATAGATTGTCTCATATCAGTCCTAGACATAAGAGACACAAATGAGGGTTCTTTGGGTCGGTAACCAATATGTTGGATCGAGAAAACCGATAGAGGGGGGGGGTGAATATCGGAAAACTTTCAGATTTGAGTAAGAGTAGGTACGCAGCGAAAATTAAGAAACAAGACACAGAGATACAGTCGATTTACTTGGTTCGGAGCCTGTGTCGACTCCTACTCCAAGGCCCACGGTCGTTGACCGTTTACTTTGGGCAATTCTATATAGGCGCAAAAAGGTTTACAGAATTTAATTACAAAGATAAGTGCAGTAAATAAAAAGAACGCTCTTCTTTACCGACGTCCGGAGTAGATCAGCTTTTTCGAAGCAGCGGGACGTCGTCGGCTCGAGTTGGAGAGTGTCCGGAGCAAGGCACGAGCGTAGAAGAGCTTTGAGGCGTTGAGAGAGTTGTTGTATTGAAGCCTTGGTCGAAGGGCCTTTATATAGGGCCTGGGGGCGCCAGGGACGTCGGGGGCACCCCCCACGTGGCCTTTGATCCGCCAAAGTCTCGGTCACGTCTGATCCTCTGGATCCGCTTTGACCGGGGCGCCCGGAGGGCTCGGGGCGCCCGGATTGACCGGGTCAAACTTTATCCGCTTGGCTTCGAGGGCTTTTGGTTCGATGCATGCGCATGGGGGCGCCCGGGACGCTGGGGGTGCCCGGGACCAGCTCGGGTGCCCGGGAACACGGGGGCGCCCGGCCTAGCAGCTATTCGAACCCTTTTTCTCTTTACTTATTTAGTATGCACCTTGGGGGCGCCCGGGACACTCCGGGTGCCCTACTCAGCCTTGCCTCTCTCCTTTGTGGCTTTCTGAGCTGCAGACACACATTCCTTCGGTCCTGCATCCAGGGTTAGTCCAAAACACAATAATAATAATTTATTAGATTTATACAGCCTTAGCTGTCTTGGTTCTGACTTTGGTCTCCAAAACGGAGCCCTAGGTCGAACCGACGCCTACTGTTCCCTCGACGGGGAACGCGTCCTCACCTACTCCTCTCGGGAGAATTTACCTGATGCCAACCACTCCTTTGGTTGGACTTTTGCCTGGCGGTCCTTTGTCAGGTCTTGTAAACTGGCAGTCCTTCGCCAGTTGCCTAGCAGTCCTTCGCTAGGGCTTCAGTCCCAGGTTGTCCTTCGCCTGGTGCCTAGCAGTCCTTCGCTAGGGCTTGATACTGGCAGTCCTTCGCCAGTTGCCTAGCAATCCATCGCTAGGGCTTTCTTTCCTGGCATTCCTTTGCCAGTGCCTAGCAGTCCTTCGCTAGGGCTTTTCCTGCACACTAGATTAACTTGTTAGAAAATAAGAAAGACTTAACTTTTGATCTATGTTGCCATTATCAAAACACAGGTTTGACTTACATGCATTCTGCACCAACAATCTCCCCCTTTTTGATTTATGGCAACCCTAGTTCAAAAAGTTAAGTTTAAGCAAAACATGAAAAAGTTTTAAGTTTTGTTCCCTCCCCCTGGAAGGAATCTCCCCCTAGATTTTTTAAAAATTCGTGGGGTTAAAAAAACTTGTACTTGAAAACTTTTTGAAAATGTTAGCTTAAATAAGAATTTCAGTTTTAATACAGTTTTGAAAAACTTAAGCTTTAGAATACTTAAAAAAATTTTGACAAGCTTAAGTAAGAACCTTTTGAAAGGCTAGAGTACTTAGGAAAATTTTGAAAGCTTGAGTAAAAATCTTGCAGCTAGAGTACTTAGCAACATTTTAAAAGCTTTAAGAAATTTTGAAACTGGAGTACTTAGGCAAAATTTTGAAAGCTTTAAGAAATTTTTTGAAACTGGAGTACTTATGTAAAATTTTGAAAATTTTTGAAACTGGAGTACTTAGGCAAAATTTTGAAAGCTTTAAGAAATTTTTGAGTACTTCTTCAAAAAGTTTAAGCTTTTGAATGAAGGAAAAATTTAGAAAAACCTTTTTGAATAAAGGAAAAATTTAGAGTAAAAATTTTGTAATTTCTCTTTCCTTTCCTATTTCTCCCCTTTGCCATATATCAAAATAGATAAATATAGCATGAATAAAGGAAATAAATAAGAATTTGCTGTACTGAACCAATTTATAATTAGATTTACACTAAATCAATTAATTTTCTCTGTAGGGACCTGTCTAACCCACTTAGCTACTTACTAACTGTTATAAACAGTAGTTTTTGCTAGGGTTAGTCAAGTTAAGTGTTTCTGTTCAAGTTAGATTTTCTAAACTTGACACTTAATTGGATTGCTGTTTAAGTTGTATTTAGTGCCCCAATTACTGCAGATGCACTGACTTAAAGCATCTTAAATTAAGGCAAAGACCTAAGCATCTCAACCCTTTCTAGGTTATCAATCAAAAGTGCCCTAAGGTGCTTGTGAGATGCTGGCTTCTAAGTCTATAGGTGCATGCAGTTCTAGAGTTAGGGCCTAGGCTAAGTCCATTTTCGAAAAACACCTAGTTTTTGAAAGGGGATAGTTTTGAAATAAAACTACTTCGAAAAATGAAAACTAATTTTGAAATTAAGTAAAACAGTTTTTTTTTTTTTTAAAATTTTTTTTAAAAAAATCTATTCTACAGAGCACAATCCTAACTGAAAAGAGAACAAGTACTCATAACCTGGTCAACAGAAAATAAAGCAGGTAATCATGGTTCAAATACAGTCAAACAGTCAAACTCAAGTCAACCACAAGTCAACCCTACTGAGTAGGGGTAGTCAAATGGGTACAATGATAGGTAAATCTAAGACGAAGGACCGAGATGATCGGACGGGCTTGGCTGCCATGCATCGAATCGTGCCATCATCTCTATGTATCGTGCGTCCGCCACTTCTCGATCAGCTCGACGAGCTTCCATCTGCTCTAGGTGGTAGGCTTCGACCTCCTCTCGAAGACTCTGAACCTTTCTGTCTAAATGTGTCACTCTCTGAGAGAGTGTCGGTGGAGCGGGCTCGTCGATGTGTGCTCGGGCTGCTGTAGCTACATCTCCAACGTCGACTTCAACCTCCTCGTCTGAGTCGACTGGTGCTCCGGCCTGCTGTCGTCTCCAACTAAGAACCCCGGTAGCCGACACCTCTAGACCCACTAAGGAAAAGTTCCTAAATCCTATTTCGTCAAAGTCGGTCATAGTGGAAATTTCACCAACGGTAATGTCCCGACCGTGGTGATGAAGGAGGGATGTGATGATGTGGCAATATGGTGTGCGCACACGTCCCTGGGTCGTGACACTGGACGCATGCAGAATGGTATGAAACATATGGAGTCCAATGTCTAGGTCAAGGTGATGGACTAGGGCATAAAGAAGGAAAGAATGAAAGGGTCGCATAGTCCCTAGGTCTCTGGTGGAGAGTGGTAGGATGCAGCAGACCAGAACTCTATACAAGGCATAGTTCTGGGCCTGAATTCAACAGCTTGGAAGCGTCTGTTTGCGGGGAGATCTGCCCTAAAGAAATAGGAGTGAATAGTGTCTAGGGTAATGTCTGAGTAGGGAGGATCAAATGGGGGGTTCCTAGGAGGATAGCAACAGAATGTGGACTGAGAGGGTCGCAGTCCTAGGAATCGGTTCAACAAAGTCGGGGTTATAGTCAAAGGAATCCCTTGGACAGTGGTGTGAAACATAAGATTATCTTGTCGAATTATGTTGTTGAAAAACTCTACACATAGGGTTTCATTTATGGTATGTGTGCAGAAGACAAGATTATCCAATTGATAGAAATTGATGATGTTCATGGCGACAGGGCATGATTGGGTAAAAAAGTGCTTATTGAGATAACTCGTTTTAATAGGCTTGTAGATTGTTTGTGCAAACCTATTACATAATTCTAGATTAGGAAATCTAGGGTCGGGACTAGGTTGGGCACCGGGGTTGGCCGGGTTCGTTCGGCGTCTTCTAAGTTAAGAGAGTTAAAGGAAGAATAAAGATATTGCATGGAATAAATTTAAATGCAAAAAAAAATAATAATCATACCGGACGGCTCGGGGAGGCATAGTTGAGGAAGAGGACTTGCAAGGTCTTCTTGAAGAGAAAGAAGTGAGGAAGAAGGTTGATTTTGGTGTGGGAAGTGAGGGAGGTTCGGGTGCCTTTTATAGGCAGACCCATGGGGGCGCCCGGGAGCTTCCGGGCGCCCTGGTCAGTAGCTGCTACCAAGGGCAGAAGCTTTTGACTTATGGGGGCGCCCGGGACAGCCCGGGCGCCCTCAACAGAGCGCTTTTGCAACTTTTGCTGCGATAGAGTTGATGGGGGCGCCCGCGTGGTTCCGGGCGCCCTGGTCAAAAGTACTGGCAGCTTTTTGACTAGGGAGTAAGAAAATGTATGGGAGGGGGCGCTCGCGTGGTTCCGGGCACCCTGAATAGGGTAGGTAAAGACAAATTTTTGTCTTGTCTACTTTTGACCATGGTTTGAATTGATTTGACGGTTTTGACTGTGGTTTGACTGCGTTAATCATGTTTTGACCTCGTTTACCTTGGTTTGACTATGTTGACCATGTTTTGACTGCTTTGATCATGGTTTGACTATGTTGACCATGTTTTGACTGCTTTGATCATGGTTTGACAAATACAAGATTATCTCATCGTATAGGTATTAACAGAATTTCCAATTGAGTCTTAATCCTACTGTCTCACCCAGTCTAGGGTTTTCAATCATGTTAGCCTTATGGTTTTCGTGAGACAGGTTTTGATGGTTAAGATTATTTTGTAAATTTTTGATTAATTTTGAAAATGATTAAATTTTGAAAACTTAATTAATTAATTTTAAAAATTTTGAAAAGATGTTTAACTCTACACTTAGCTGAAATTTTGTGTTAGATTCGAATTTGACAAAAATTAATTTGAATTTAAATTTCAAAAATTGACTTCCAGGTCATGGTGAGGCACTAGGCCTTCTTTGGCCGAAGCCTTATGGGATCATCCACCCTTTCCTTGACAAAGCCTTTTAATGAATTTTCATTTTCAAAATTATTCTTTGAAAAATTTCTGGTCTAACTAGTTTGGGTTTTGGATCGGTAGCTTCGGCTGGTTTCACCAGTCTAAAGAGACCAAGTAAACTTGATCTTATTAGAATTGGTTTCCCCAACGTACTATCATCTCACCTCCACCCAATACTATGTTTTCAAGTTTCAGTTAAGTTTGTTTGGTCCTTAAACTAGCCTAAGTCTAAGCATGGTAAATTGCAGAAATTAAATAAACAGGCAAACAATCATATTGCAAAAAAAATTTATCTAATAATGAATATAGTTTTCAGTTTGGCTCCCCCTGGACTAAAGCCACGGTGATGGTTAGGCAAGATGTGAATCTTGTCCTTGGAGATCCAATACTGATTTGATCCAGTCGGTTTGTTCAGGTATAGTTTAGGTACCCATGCCTGAATTTTACCTCTGGACTGATTCAGTACAGCAAGGTATGATCTTTGCCGAGATTTGGTTCTATAGCCCAATCCGGATCGATTTAGAACTGATTTTGTTTTCCAAGGATCATGTCAAGACCTTTGGAACCAGATGTAAATCGTTCTAATGCTGATCTAAGATCCTTAACCTGAGTTTTCAGGGAGGAGTTTTCCTTTTCAAGTTTTTCAACTTGAGTAGGAGTTCCTTCCTGAACCTTCTCAGTTAAGGGTTTAGAGTCAGCTCCCTCTTTCAGGAGTTTTACTTCCTGTCGGAGGGATTCGACTCGGAGTTTGGCTTTTGCCAAATCTCGAGAAAGAAAGGAAATTAATTCACTTAATTGCAATCTATTAAAACCAGTTACCTTAATTTCTCCGTCTTCTGTGAAGGTCAGCTCGCCGTCCTCTTGTTCTGTTTCTGACTCAGTCTCGACTTTATCTGAGGTGGTCAGAGCTAGGAGATTGGACTGGGGTGCCTCTTCTTCTTCTTCTGAGGAAGACTCGTCCCATGTTGCTTGCAATGCCTTCTTCCTTCTTGTCTTTTTAGTCTCCTTTAGGTTAGGGCACTCTGACTTGTAGTGACCCTTTTTCTTGCACTCGTAGCAGGTTACATTGGGCTTGTTTGCCGGTTCAGCTGGTTCGTCCTTTCTTCGGCTGGTTTTTCGTTTGTTGGTTCGGTTCTTCAGCTCCTTGTAGTAGCTTCGAGCGAGCCGGACCAGCTTAGTTTGATCTCCATCTTCTTCTTCTGAGTCTGAGTCTGAGTTAGACTCCAGTTCAGGTTCAGGCTTCTTCTTTGTTGTCCTTCCAGTCTTGCCTGCAAGAAAACAATACCTTTCTCGACCACATTGGTGTTAGTTTGTTCGTGCAGTTCAAGTTCGGAAAACAACTCATCTAATTTTATTTTAGAAAGATCTCTAGAGACTTTGTATGCATCTACCATAGA
The DNA here is from genome assembly GCA_024364735.1 of Boesenbergia rotunda. Taxonomy (NCBI): domain Eukaryota; kingdom Viridiplantae; phylum Streptophyta; class Magnoliopsida; order Zingiberales; family Zingiberaceae; genus Boesenbergia; species Boesenbergia rotunda. Next base: position 97,714 of record JAGFNQ010005264.1, read on the forward strand.
TGCCCACAAGGTGTTTCTAGGGAAGGCGTTTAGAGCATACCTTATTAGGTCACGGTTTTCAACCTTGTGACCTATTGTGTGAAGACCGTTCATTACCTCTTGGATTCGTGCGTGGAGCTGGGTTGCTGTTTCGTTGTCGGCCATCTTGATGGTGTAGAGTTTGTTTAGTAGCAGATCCCTCTTGCTGATCCGAGTATCTGAAGTCCCTTCGTGTAGCTCGATCAATTTTGTCCACAGCTCCTTTGCACTGTTAAAGGGCCCCACGCGGTTCATCTCCTCTTTCGTCAATCCGCATTGAAGAGTCTGAGTAGCTTTTGCGTCGGCTTCTATCTTTCGCTTTAGGGCGTTGTCCCATTCAGAGTAGTTCTGAGGAAGTCCTTCGGCATTTCGGGGGATCTCCAAACCGGACTGGATAATGATCCACATGTCCACCTGAGTTTTCAGGTGGACCTCCATACGACTTTTCCAGTAGGAAAAGTCTTCTCCACTGAAGAGTGGAGGTCTTGCGGTGCTAAATCCCTCTTGCATGGCCATCTGAAATAGAAAACTAAAAGAAAAACGAATTTTCCAAGACTAGGTCTTGGATTAGTAGTGCTGGATAAATTAAATAACGAGGGGTGTTGCACCAACCTCGCTTAACAAAAAAGATCGAATAAAATATTTAACAAAAAATTCGTCAGAAAAAAAATAGAAAAATAAAAATCCGAAAAATTTCAAACTGGTGGTTGCACCAGGTTTGAACTTTTCCGCTCTGATACCACTTGTTGGATCGAGAAAACCGATAGAGGGGGGTGAATATCGGAAAACTTTCGGATTTGAGTAAGAGTAGGTACACAGCGGAAATTAAGAAATAAGACACAGTCGATTTACTTGGTTCGGAGCCTGTGTCGACTCCTACTCCAAGGCCCACGGTCGTTGACCGTTTACTTTGGGCAATTCTATATAGGCGCAAAAAGGTTTACATAATTTAATTACAAAGATAAGTGCAGTAAATAAAAAGAACGCTCTTCTTTACCGACGTCCGGAGTAGATCAGCTTTTTCAGAGCAGCGGGACGTCGTCGGCTCGAGTTGGAGAGTGTCCGGAGCAAGGCACGAGCGTAGAAGAGCTTTGAGGCGTTGAGAGAGTTGTTGTATTGAAGCCTTGGTCGAAGGGCCTTTATATAGGGCCTGGGGGCGCCCGGGACGTCGGGGGCGCCCCCCACATGGCCTTTGATTCGCCAAAGTCTCGGTCGCGTCTGATCCTCTGGATCCGCTTTGACCGGGGCGCCCGGATTGACCGGGTCAAACTTTATCCGCTTGGCTTCGAGGGCTTTTGGTTCGATGCATGCGCATGGGGGCGCCCGGGACGCTTGGGGCGCCCGGGACCAGCTTGGGCGCCCGGGAACACGGGGGCGCCCGACCCAGCAGCTATTCGAACCCTTTTTCTCTTTACTTGTTTTGTATGCACCTTGGGGGCGCCCGGGACACTCCGGGCACCCTACTCAGCCTTGCCTCTCTCCTTTGAGGCTTTCTGAGCTGCAGACACACATTCCTTCGGTCCTGCATCCAGGGTTAGTCCAAAACACAATAATAATAATTTATTAGATTTATACAGCCTTAGCTGTCTTGGTTCTGACTTTGGTCTCCAAAATGGAGCCCTAGGTCTAACCGACGCCTACTGTTCCCTCGACGGGGAACGCGTCCTTACCTACTCCTCTCGGGAGAATTTACCTGATGCCAACCGCTCCTTTGGTTGGACTTTTGCCTGACGGTCCTTTGTCAGGTCTTGTAAACTGGCAGTCATTCGCCATTTGCCTAGCAGTCCTTCGCTAGGGCTTCAGTCCCAGGCTGTCCTTCGCCTAGTGCCTAGCAGTCCTTCGCTAGGGCTTGATACTGGCAGTCCTTCGCCAGTTGCCTAGCAATCCTTCGCTAGGGCTTTCTTTCCTGGCATTCCTTTGCCAGTGCCTAGCAGTCCTTCGCTAGGGCTTTTCCTGCACACTAGATTAACTTGTTAGAAAACAAGAAAGACTTAACTTTTGACCTATGTTGCCATTATCAAAACACAGGTTTGACTTAGGTGCATTATGCACCAACACAATACCGGCCCTATTGTAGACTGCCCTTTGGTCATTCAAAATCATGTCTAGGGTCTTAGAGTTAGTTGAGAACTTCTCAAGAATATTCTTGAGTCTCTCAACTTCACTCTTTAATGATTTGTTTTCTTCTTCTAGCAATTCATCATGCAAATCATCTACATCCTCAACCTTAGAGGATTCCAAATGTTCAACCTCAAGTTTCAATGATTTAATTTCATTCTCTAACATCTCAACATGCAAGTCATCTATATTATCATCCCTAGATGCTTTCAATTGTTCAATTTCCAATTGCAATGATTTAACCTTATTTTTTGACATCTTCAACATATTGGTTAAACATGCAATTGCTCTATATCATTTCTCAAGTTCGGGAGAAGTTACCTCTTCATCATCCGAAGATGATGAAGCCGCGTTTAAGGAGTTGGAAGATTTATCACTGCATTCTTCTCCAAGAGCCATGAGTGCCACATGCCTTGTGCTCTTCTCCTCCTTTTCTTCATCGGATGAACTTGAGGAGGTTTCATCCCAAGTGGCCTTCAAGGCCTTCTTCTTCTTCTTGGATTTTTCCTCTTTCTTTTTGGATTTCTCCTCCTTCTTCTTTAGCTTTGGGCATTCATTCTTGAAGTACCCTTTTCTACCACACTCATAGCAAGAGGCATTAGTCTTATCAACTTTGATTTCACTAGGGTTACTTTTACCCTTGAAGCGTCGACCTCTTCTCATCATCCTTCTCACAAAATTCGCCATCTCGGAGGATGAAGAGTCGCTGCCATCTTCCTCGGAATCGGACTCAGATTCGGAAGAGGATGAAGATGAAGAGACTTCCTTCTCCTTCTTCTTATTGGATTGTTCCCCTGCAACTAAGGCAATCCCCTTCTCCTTGGGGCCTTTGTTAGCCATTTCATGCAATTCCATTTCACAAAACAAATCATCTAACTTAACAATGGATAAATCCTTGGAGACTTTGTAGGCATCCACCATGGATACCACAAAGCATTCCTTGGAAATGCTTTTAGCACATACCTCACAAGGTTGCGATTCTCGACCTTTTCATCAATCGAATGAAGTCCATTGAGGACTTCCTTGAACCGGCTATGTAACTCACTTACCGTTTCATTCTCCTTCATGGAGAGATTTTGAAGTTGATTGAGGAACAAGTCCCTCTTGGCGATTCTTGAATCTCGGGTGCCCTCGTGGAGTTCGATGAGCTTGTTTCACAAGTCTTTTGCACTTGTTAATGGACCAACCTTGATGAGTTGGTCTTTGTTCATGCCGCATTGTAGGGTGACCACCGCCTTCGCGTCGGCTTCACTCTTTCGAGTTTGTTCAGCCGTCCACCGCCACGATTCAAGTTCTTTGCCTTCATCATCCTTCGGAGGGGTAAAACCCTCCTTCATCGCGAACCAAGTATTGATGTCCATCTTGAGATAATACTCCATCTTTGATCTCCAATATTGAACGTCAGCGCCATCAAAGAAAGGAGGTCGGGTGGTGCTAAAGCCTTCTCTCAACGCCATGGATGATAGCTCTCGGTTGTTAATCCGCAAAAACAGAGCCCCAAGCTCTGAGACCACTTGTTGGAACTCGGATGGATAGAGAGGGGGGGTGAATATAGCCAAATACTTGGACTTTAAACTCTTCAATTTTCTGCACTTCAATCGTTAGTAGCACAGCGGTAGCACAATAAACAGAGTATATGCAGAAAACTAAACCCTAAACTTATGAGCAAACATAAGAACGCTAACAAGAGGATTTACAAGGTTCGGGGATAACTTACCCCTACTCCTTGGCGCGCCCTTAAGGTGGGCGATCCCTTGATCGTCGGCAGATCAAGCCCTGGTGAACACCGGATAGAAAGCAACCTCCTTCTCGGTGGAGTAACCTCTTCACAGCGTTTCAATGTGTAACACCCCAAAATTTCCCATATGAAATATTATGAATTCATGAAACATAATTATTATGAAATTTTATGATGGGCTTGGCTTAATGGGCTTGGATGTGGGTTAGTGCAAAATGTACTAAAAAAAAGATGTAGAAAGGAGGAAGCAGGGATTGAACCTTGAACCTCCTAGTTGCACTAACAATGTCTTAACCATTGCACCAAGCCATGTTTCATATAGAGAGAATAAGAAACATGCTTGTTAAAGCTAGGGAAGTGAAGAGACATGTCTCTTCATGGGAAAAGTATAAATAAGAGAAGGAGAGATTGGAATAACTTTCTCTCTTCTTCTTCCTCACTCTCCCCACCGAAAATTCACTCTCCCCCTTTCCTTTTCATTTTCGAAAAGTAAACCCTAGGGTTCTAACCTTAGGGAATTGGAAGAAGAAGATCATCCAAAGATCTTGCCCTCTACTAGGGCCAAAGGTTCTAGAGAAGTGCTAGTAAGGAGAACACTCACCCTCCTTCAACTAAGGGTACCCTAAGGAGTAAGAGAAGGAGAAATTCAAGCGAAAGGATGTAAGTATCCCCTCGCCTGTAGTGTAATAGTTGCTGTATGATTCTTCTTCTTGTTGTTTTCGAAATTAGGGGTTTCTCCCCTTGTGTGACTTTCGACCAACCTCAAAGAGGAGGCCTTGGTTACTCCTTGTTGCATGGGAAGATCCCTTGGAATTTAGGGTATACTTATATGTTGTTTCCCTTTAAAATGTTATGAACAAAACCCTAAGGTTTTGCCCTTATGTAGGTTTCGGCCACCCCTTAAGGGAAAGCCTTGGTTACTCCTTGAGGCATAAGGAAACCCCTTGGAATTTAGGGTATACTTATATGATGTTTTCCTACATGTTGTGGTGACAAAAATTAGGGTTGAACACCCTATAAGGTTTCGGCCAAAACATGAAGAAAAGAGGGTTTAGGGTTGTATGATTTTCTATGATGTATCCATGTTTAGTAGTGTAGACAAAGTGTTTGTGTAAATGTTTGTGTGAAACCTAAGTTCAAGAACCCTAGTTTCCCTACCCTTGACTTTCGGCCAACCCTAGGAGAATTAGGGTTTAGGGTGCATGATTATCCTAGGATGTATTCTTGGCTTAATATGTTGCATAATGTGTATGTGAAGGTTAAACTACCCTACGAGATATGATTATGTTTAGTAAGATGATATGTATATGCATGAGATGTCTAAATAAAATGCTTGATTGAAAATCTTAATGTTTCCTAGCATGTGATATTCGGCCAAGGCATGAGCATTAGGGTTGTGAAGGTTGATTACTCCATGATGTATGCTATGCTTAGTATGATACATGATATATATATATATATATATATATATATATATATATATGATGCTTGTATGGGATATTTGATGACAAAACAATCTAAGCTACCCTACCCTTGATTTTCGGCCAAACCCTAGGTTTAGGGTTAGGAAGGGTTAAATTAAACCATGAAGCAGGTTATGATATGAGTATGATTGATGTGACCAATTTTATCATATATAAGTATCTGTAAGTGTTTGAAATGTGATGTATGTATGAGCATGTTTATATAGCCCATGGGGCACCCTTTATGAACTGCATGTGATGTGTATGATAAAATGCTTGAAAGGATACTCCATTAAGTATGAGATCAAGAGCACCCCTTAAGTTGTGTGGTGTGTCCCTACGGGATCATGAGCACCCTTGAAGAGTGGTGTATCCCTTAAGAGTGGATTGGAGTACTCCTTAGCATATATGTAAAAGCATGATAAGTATTTTACTTTAAAAGTTGTGTACCCGACTCGGAAGGGGGTCGTTAAACAAATCTGGGGTGCATGTTAACGTAAGGTCATGGCTCTGGTAGGACGGAAGGGTCCTGCTCTAATTGATTGGTGGCTCTCTACCCCAATTCATTAGGGAACCCGCAATAGGTAACGCGCGATATGTGGTACACAACTGGGCCCAATATGATATGGATGTATTTTTATGTAATACCTTTATGGAATTGTTTTGAAAACATTCATTGAAAACATTTATTATATGTGAAGAGTATGCTTAAGGTACTCTATACTGCATGCTTAGAAACTTGGATGTTTAGTATGCGTTGATGAACTCATGCTTATGATTTATTATGTGTACATGTTGTATGCTTGCGTATGGATTTTGCGAGTAGGACAGGATCCTTACTAAGCATTTGTGCTTACTAGTTTATGTGTTGTCTTATGCTGTAGATAAGGGTAAGGAACACTTAAACTAAAGGAAGAGGCAGGAGGCTGAAGATGTGTGGAGTGGTGGCTCGGGAAAGAAAGATCTTTATATCTACATTACTATGTTTATGATGATGTTTTCTTCAACAATGAATGCTAGTGATTAGATTTGATATTGCATGATAATGATTACACTTAGAATTCTCTTATACTTGATTTTGGTTGGTTATGTTGTGAGCTTGAAATAATATGTGAACCTATCATGTTATAGAATAACTATTGATTAAATATTTCAATGATGTTCTAATGATTCAAACATGATATTTGATTTACATGCACTGACAAGCATGCTTAGCACTTAGTCCTTGCACTCTTGTTTTCATTGTATGTTAAAATTTTATTATGTGAATGAATGACTAGTACGTAACCCCGCCCCGAGAGTAGATATAAGGGCGGGCGTTACAGGTTGGTATCAGAGCAGTTTCCCCTCCACCACACGCACATCAAGCTTCATCCTGCCGCTTCCAAGTAAGAGATCCTAACCTCGCTTTACTTTATTTCATGTACATAATGATTATATAGAGATGATTTATGCTTGCATAACCAATAAAAGTAGTGTTAATTCTTATGTGGTCATTTATCACCTGTATGATAGATATGACTAGAGGACGTAGCAATCGAGGTAATGAGACAGCACCCCCACCTAATATGATGCAAGTGATCACAGATCTGCAGCGTCAGGTCACTGAACAACAGCAGATAATAAGCACTCTGATGACCCAACAGGGGAACACTGCAACCCACAGGGAAGTCAGAATGCGATACCTACTGAGCCTCCAACTGCACAGGCACCCCCGGACACTCCAGCCCGAGGAGTCCTACAGAGGGCCCGAAGCTAGAAGACGTCAAAGTCGTATGCAATTACCCAGAGGTATTTCCCGATGACTTACCATGGTTAGCACCTGAAAGAGATATCGAATTTGCAATTGAGTTGGTTCCTGGTACTAACCCCATTTCTAAGGCACGTACCGTATGGCGCCGACGGAATTAAAGGAATTACAAGGGCAGTTACAAGAGCTTCTTGACAAGGGACTCATCCGCCCTAGTCATTCCCCCTGGGGAGCTCCCGTACTGTTCGTGAAAAAGAAGGATGGGTCGATGAGAATGTGTATCGACTATCGGGCGCTGAATAACGTGACTATCAAGAACAGGTACCCTCTACCCAGGATAGATGACCTGTTCGATCAACTGAAGGGAGCCACGGTTTTCTCTAAGATTGACCTGAGATCTGGTTATCACCAAGTCAGGGTGAAAAAGGAGGATATACCGAAGACGGCTTTCCGAACCAGATACGGACATTATAAGTTCGTAGTTATGCCATTTGGAGTTACCAATGCGCCAGCTATGTTTATGGACTTAATGAACCGGGTATTCTCGGCATTCCTCGATAGATTTGTGATCGTCTTTATCGACGATATCCTTATATATTCGAGAACTCCCGAAGAACATGCTGAGCACCTGAGTATAGTACTACAGATTCTTCGGAAGGAACAACTGTATGCTAAATTTTCCAAATGCGAGTTCTGGCTCGATCAAGTATCATTTTTGGGACATATTATCTCCAAAGAAGGAGTAATGGTGGACCCAATTAAAATCGAAGTCGTGAGTAACTGGACTAGACCCAAGAATGCCAGTGAAATCAGAAGTTTCCTCGGGCTAGCAGGCTATTACAGAAAATTCATAGAGAACTTCTCTCGGATTGCAGCCCCTATGACAGCTCTTACAAAGAAGGACAAGAAATATGTATGGACCGAGGAATGTGAAAAGAGCTTTACGGAACTGAAAAGGAGGCTGACTAGCACTCCAATATTGACTCTTCCAGAGAGCGATATGAGTTTCGATATGTACAGCGACGCATCCAAACTTGGACTCGGAGCTGTGCTTATGCAAAATGGGAAGGTAATTGCCTATGCCTCTAGGCAACTGAAGGAACATGAATGAAATTACCCTACCCATGACTTAGAGTTAGCAGCGATGGTCTTTGCACTGAAAATATGGAGGCACTATCTATATGGAACCCAGTGTAAAGTTTATACAGATCACCAGAGTCTGCGATATTTCTTCACCCAGAAAGATCTGAATATGAGACAGATGGCTGGAATTGGTCAAGGATTATGATTGTGAGATCCTGTACCATCCGGGAAAAGCCAACAAGGTAGCCGATGCTCTCAGTAGAAAATCATGTGCTACTTTAATGTCTTTATCAGCTTTGTCACAACCCTTAGGGGAAGAAATTATGAATTACGGGATTGAAATCATATCAGGACAGTTGTCCACTCTGATGATTGCGCCGACATTATTCGACGATATTCTGGAAAAGCAGAATCATGATCCGAGTCTTCAGAGAATCAAGCAAGAAGTTCTCGAAGGCAAGGACGATGGATTTAGGATTTCGGACAGCGGAGTCTTATATCTTCGGGATCGATTATGTGTTCCCGACAACTCCGACTTACGGACAAGGATTCTCGAGGAAGCTCACGGAACATCTTATGCGATGCATCCTGGGTCTACCAAGATGTATCAAGATCTGAAGAGCAAGTTTTGGTGGTCCGGTATGAAGCGAGATGTAGCCCACTATATCAGTATGTGTTTGACCTGCCAGAGGGTCAAAGCAGAACACTAGAGGCCTGGAGGAGTTTTGCAACCTCTGTCTATTCCCGAGTGGAAATGGGAAGACATCTCCATGGATTTCATCTCTGGGCTACCTAGAACGACGAATGGATATGATGGCATATGGGTTATTGTGGACAGACTCACCAAGTCTGCCCATTTTCTGGCCATCAGGATGACCCACTCAGTAGAGCAGTTGGCTCAACTGTACGTCAAGGAAATTATCCAACTGCACGGAGTTCCCAAGACCATTATCTCTGATAGGGATGGTCGATTTACTTCAGATTTTTGGGGACACGTGCAGAAGGCTCTTGGCACGAAGTTGAAATTCAGTACGACCTTTCACCCCCAGACTAACGGGCAGACTGAAAGAGTGAATCAGATACTAGAGGACATGTTGCGAGCTTGTGCCTTGGATTTCAAGGGAAGCTGGTGTCGATACCTGAGCCTGGCAGAGTTTGCTTATAACAACAGTTATCAGGCTACTATTGGGATGGCACCATACGAAGCACTATACGGAAAGAAATGCAGATCTCCTATATGCTGGCTTGAGAGTGGTGAAAAGAAGGAGATGGGACTTCGGACTGATATTATAGATGAAACCACTCAGGCTATAAAGAATATCCGCCAGAGGATAGAGACTGCTCAGAGCCGGCAGAAAAGCTACGCTGACAAGCGACGCAGACCACTAGAGTTTGAGGTTGGGGATTCAGTATTCCTGAAAGTGGCCCCTATGAAAGGGGTGATGAGATTCGGGAAGAAAGGGAAGCTGAGTCCGAGATATGTGGGACCGTATCAAATTCTGAGACGGGTAGGCAAAGTGGCCTATGAACTGGAGTTACAGCCAGAAATGTCGGCTATCCACAATGTCTTCCATGTATCAATGCTCAGGAAATGTATCTCTGATGTGAATCAGGTGATAGAGCCCCAACCAGTACAAGACCAAGAGAACCTAAGTTCCGAACGCCGACCTATTCGGATCCTAGACCGGGAAGTCAAAAAGCTAAGGAACAAGGAAGTACCCTTAGTAAAGGTTCTGTGGCGGAACGAACAATTCGAAGAAGCCACATGGGAACGAGAGGAGACAATACGATTAAAGTATCCGGAATTATTTTAAAGTTCGGGACGAACTTTTTATAAGGTATGGAGGATTGTAACACCCCAAAATTTCCCATATGAAATATTATGAATTCATGAAACATAATTATTATGAAATTTTATGATGGGCTTGGCTTAATGGGCTTGGATGTGGGTTAGTGCAAAATGTAATAAAAAGAAGATGTAGAAAGGAGAAAGCAGGGATTGAACCTTGAACCTCCTAGTTGCACTAACAATGTCTTAACCATTGCACCAAGCCATGTTTCATGTTGAGAGAATAAGAAACATGCTTGTTAAAGCTAGGGAAGTGAAGAGACATGTCTCTTCATGGGAAAAGTATAAATAAGAGAAGGAGAGGTTGGAATAACTTCCTCTCTTCTTCTTCCTCACTCTCCCCACCGAAAATTCACTCTCCCCCTTTCCTTTTCATTTTCGAAAAGTAAACCCTAGGGTTCTAACCTTAGGGAATTGGAAGAAGAAGACCATCCAAAGATCTTGCCCTCTACTAGGGCCAAAGGTTCTAGAGAACTGCTAATAAGGAGAACACTCACCCTCCTTCAACTAAGGGTACCCTAAGGAGTAAGAGAAGGAGAAATTCAAGCGAAAGGATGTAAGTATCCCCTCGCCTGCAGTGTAATAGTTGTTGTATGATTCTTCTTCTTGTTGTTTTCAAAATTAGGGGTTTCTCCCCTTGTGTGACTTTCGGCCAACCTCAAAGAGGAGGCCTTGGTTACTCCTTGTTGCATGGGAAGATCCCTTGGAATTTAGGGTATACTTATATGTTGTTTCCCTTTAAAATGTTATGAACAAAACCCTAAGGTTTTGCCCTTATGTAGGTTTCGGCCACCCCTTAAGGGAAAGCCTTGGTTACTCCTTGAGGCATAAGGAAACCCCTTGGAATTTAGGGTATACTTATATGATGTTTTCCTACATGTTGTGGTGACAAAAATTAGGGTTGAACACCCTATAAGGTTTCGGCCAAAACATGAAGCAAAGAGGTTTAGGGTTGTATGATTTTCTATGATGTATCCATATTTAGTAGTGTAGACAAAGTGTTTGTGTAAATGTTTGTGTGAAACCTAAGTTCAAGAACCCTAGTTTCCCTACCCTTGACTTTCGGCCAACCCTAGGAGAATTAGGGTTTAGGGTGCATGATTATCCTAGGATGTATTCTTGGCTTAATATGTTGCATAATGTGTATGTGAAGGTTAAACTACCCTACGAGACATGATTATGTTTAGTAAGATGATATGTATATGCATGAGATGTCTAAATGAAATGCTTGATTGAAAATCTTAATGTTTCCTAGCATGTGATATTCGGCCAAGGCATGAGCATTAGGGTTGTGAAGGTTGATTACTCCATGATGTATGCTATGCTTAGTATGATACATGATATATATATATATATGTGATGCTTGTATGGGATATTTGATGTCAAAACAATCTAAGCTACCCTACCCTTGATTTTCGGCCAAACCCTAGGTTTAGGGTTAGGAAGGGTTAAATTAAACCATGAAGCAGGTTATGATATGAGTATGATTGATGTGACCAATTTTATCATATATAAGTATCTGTAAGTGTTTGAAATGTGATGTATGTATGAGCATGTTTATATAGCCCATGGGGCACCCTTTATGAACTGCATGTGATGTGTATGATAAAATGCTTGAAAGGATACTCCATTAAGTATGGGATCAAGAGCACCCCTTAAGTTGTGTGGTGTGTCCCTACGGGATCATGAGCACCCTTGAAGAGTGGTGTGTCCCTTAAGAGTGGATTGGAGTACTCCTTAGCATATATGTAAAAGCATGATAAGTATTTTACTTTAGAAGTTGTGTACCCGACTCGGAAGGGGGTCGTTAAACAAATCCGGGGTGCATGTTAACGTAAGGTCATGGCTCCGGTAGGACGGAAGGGTCCTTCTCTAATTGATTGGTGGCTCACTACCCCAATTCATTAGGGAACGCGCAATAGGTAACGCGCGATATGTGGTACACAACTGGGCCCAATATGATATGGATGTATTTTTAAGTAATTCCTTTATGGAATTGTTTTGAAAACATTCATTGAAAACATTTATTATATGTGAAGAGTATGCTTAAGGTACTCTATACTGCATGCTTAGAAACTTGGATGTTTAGTATGCTTTGATGAACTCATGCTTATGATTTATTATGTGTACATGTTGTATGATTGCGTATGGATTTTGCGAGTAGGACAGGATCCTTACTAAGCATTTGTGCTTACTAGTTTATGTGTTGTCTTATGCTGCAGATAACGGTAAGGAACACTTAAACTAAAGGAAGAGGCAGGAGGCTGAAGATGTGTGGGGTGGTGGCTCGAGAAAGAAAGATCTTTATATCTACATTACTATGTTTATGATGTTGTTTTCTTCAACAATGAATGCTAGTGATTAGATTTGATATTTCATGATAATGATTACACTTAGAATTCTCTTATACTTGATTTTGGTTGGTTATGTTGTGAGCTTGAAATAATATGTGAACCTATCATGTTATAGAATAACTATTGATTAAATATTTCCAATGATGTTCTAATGATTCAAACATGATATTTGATTTACATGCACTGACAAGCATGCTTAGCACTTAGTCCTTGCACTCTTGCTTTCATTGTATGTTAAAATTTTATTATATGAATGAATGACTAGTACGTAACCCCGCCCCGAGAGTAGATATAAGGGCGGGCGTTACACAATAAAAGGTATAGTTTTAAGCACAATGAAACACAAGAAAGATCTTACTTAGCACTTAGCAAAGACAAGAACACAGCAAGCTTCTTCCGAGCTCCACCCAACGACGATCTCACGCAAGAACCCTTTCTTTGTGCCTTCTCGCTGTTGGACTCAAAGCCTCTTGTTCCTTCCTCCAAGTGCTTCAGCAAGGGATGGTTGCTTCATAGATCACAGTAGCTTGCTCAAGAGAAGATGGACCAGCAAAGAGCACAAGCACAGTGTGGAGAAAGCAAATCCCGCAGCAAGAACTCAAGCCTCAAAGTTGTTCCACCGAACACTCCACTACGCCTTTTGTTTCTCCACTGGCGCAAGGTGACACCATCTCACTGCAGCCTCCAGCTGCTCACCTGCAACCACCAGCCACTACTGAGCTCTTCTGGACTCCCTGAGCTTCCCTCAGACCAGCCCCAGACAGCAGCTCCAGCCAGCGCCAGCACCCGTTGCAACTTGAGAAGGAAAACAGACAAACCTGCTCCAAGGAAAGGCCTCCATTGACTCTTCTTGAGTGTTTGAATCCTTCCCTGTCACCTGCAGCTTAATCAGAGCATTAGAACAACATATCACTCAGTAAATCAAGAATCAAAGATCAAATGCAGAGAATCGGATACGGTCAGACGCGATCAGAGCGTCTGACAGGTCAATTTGAATTAAAGTGATATGTCACTGGACCGATCCAGGGCGCGTGGGTCGGTCACCAGACTGATCCACTGCTTTGCTGAAACTCCCAGCTCTCACGGTGACACAAGCCTGATCGGTCACCAGACCGATCAGAGTGAATCCTGAACGGTCACCAGACCGATCAGTGGCTCCCTGACCGATCAGGCTCTAGCCTGATCGGTTATAAGATGGAGTCCGCAACCCTTGATCGTTCACCAGAACAGTCTCAACAGTGATCCTGATCGGTCACCAGACCGATCAGGAGCAGATCAGTAGGGGAACTCAACTCACTGAGTGCTTCCTTTGTTAGGAATATGAGAGAAGTGCCCTAAGGCAATCGCCTTATGATTGTAATCATTTATTTTAATAAATGAAGATTCACTATTTGAGTATACATGTTTGTGTATTTGATTGAGATATTAAACTCATTTACTGAATGTCCGCAATACAATTCACAGCATGAGAGAATTTGTGATGAATTCACAACTAGTGATTATCACTACATGTGCAATTGTGAAGTGTTGAAACTGTCCCTAGTCGATGAATTGATAAATACGGACACTATCAATTCTATTGAGACTAGCATGGGTTATTCTCTAATCAGCTGATTCTCACTGGCTGGTGACATTGGGATGTCCGGAGATAAATATGAATGCTAGTTAAGGGAACTAGTTCATTGGAGTGACTGACTGTAAAACTTCATATGGTAGTCTACATATAGACATGTCACTGAAGTTCTTACTGCAGCTTAAGTGCGATGTTCCTTTGACTTGCGGTGTTCAAGTCATCTTGGTCATGAAGACTTATACTTTGACATCTTAAGCAAGCATCTCCAAGGAGGTGTGGACCCAGGATGATTGGGTGTAAGCCGAAGTGCCCGAAGATATTTGAACAGCCTACAAAGGATTCACCACTCCTTGCGAGGAGATGTATACCCAAGGCCTATCGTCGGATTGTTACTCAAAGCCTCTGGCCAGAGAATGACATGTTCAGAGTATGAATCTCTTAGATACATGAGAGTAATTAGAATCCGTAGGACGAGAAAACATTGCTTGGGCTAGGTGTGACGTAGTCAACCTAGTGGGGACTGACACACATAGACCGTGTCCTGAACCAAGTGGGTATAAGATGGTGAAGGGAATGAGGCACGATTCATTATAGCTGCTGAAGGGTTTCAGAATCATTTCTAAGGTCAACCGTTGATCTTTCGATTAATTGGGGATCATTATGTAATACTAGGTGCCACTAATGATCGTTCTATAATTGGTTAATTATAGATGACCAACATAAATCGAAAGCCTATTTAGTCACACTCACTACGAGTAATCCGAGGGATTTAAAACGAGTTGAAAATTAGATTTTTCAATCAGAGAGATAAGTCGAATCTGAAGTTTTCAGAGACGCATCGGAAGCGTAAAATGGCTAAGTCTTTTGAAGACTTATTGGATGAATTAAATGAGTTTAATTCATTGGGTCAAGGCTTGGATGTGGCCGGCTAAAGAGGGTCTCCACCCTCTTTGCTTGGCTGGCCACAACAAAAGGGAGAACCAAATTATTTGGTTCAATTTATAAAATAAACCAAGTGCGGTCTGTTTTATTAAATTATGGATAATATAAATTTTATAAACCGAGGTTTGGTTTATTATTTTCATGGAAATAAAATAAACTTTGAATAGTTTATTTATTTTATAAAATCAATTATGAATTGATTTTCCATGATAAGAAAAATTTATATAACAAATTTCTTATGAAAAATTTGTTCCATAAGAAAAGGGAGACATGATTGATTTTTTATCATGAATTAAATTATGATAAAAACTTGGCATGATGGAATAAATCATAGAAAATTTATATGATAAATTTCTTATGAAAATTTATTCCATATTAAAAGGAGACTTGGCGGTTGAGAGGCCACTATATAAAGGAACCAAGGCAAGGCTTGGACATGAATCCAAGAATCTAAGAATAAGCCCTCTCCCTCTCCTTCTCTCCCTCTCCCTTCTCTAGTGCCGCCGCCCCTAATGGAGCCCCCTTGTTGCCGTGAGCTTCAGCCACCCTTGGCCACCAAGCAGCCACCGCAAGAAGAAGAAGAAGCGGGCGCAACTCCTTCCTTCTTCCCGGAATCTTGATTCCATTGTTCGTTTGGTGGTTAGTCTTCCCATCTCTCTCTTGGTATTCTTGTCGTGCCTTTGGAGAATCTAGTAGTTCTTGTCGGCACGAAACTCGTGGCTTTGCGAAGTCATCCCGAAGAAAACTCGGCGTGGACGCGAATAGAGGCGGAGCTTCAAAGGGATGCTTACGGTTGGATCTCGTCCCTTCCTTCGAGTTACGCGAGGTAACAAGTAAATTAGTTTACTTTCTACAAAAGTTTAAATGTATGATCATGTCTACACAAGATAAGGTTGCATGCTTAGATGTGTGGTTAAATAATTTGAGAAATTATTTATGCTAAACCTTCCGCTGCACGTAATTAATTTTAAAATTACGAACCCGCATCCATGTCAACATGCACCCGGTCCCAACAGTGGTATCAGAGCCGGTTAGTGTTCGACATAATCATATATTTGTTTTGCGGAAAACTTTGTCATGATCTCAATTTTGAAAAATTTTCCAATTATGGAAACTTTCCACTTATGGTAAATTTTAGATTTAGGAATTTCAAAGTTTGGAAATCCTCATGAAATTTCGTAAACTTTTGAAATATCCCTTTTTCTGAAATTTTTTGATAATTGTGAAAACTTTCCATTTTTGGAAACTTTCCAATTTTGGAAACTTTCTATTTTGGAAATTTTCCAATTTTGGAAATACGTAAGTTTTGTTTGTACCAGAAACTTACAATTATTCTGAAAACCTTTTATTTTTGAAAACTTTCCATTTATGGAAAGCTCGTAATTTTGGGCACATTCTTTTCATGAAAGTCTAGACATTTTATGGAAACATTAATTGACAATTAAATTCAAATTGGTTTTTAAATTATTAACAAAATTCTTTACTTTGGGGAGTGCCTCGGGGAGCCACCCAAATTAAAGTTAGTTGTTATAATTTAATTTCCTTTTTTGAATATGAATTGTTAAAATTGATTTGGGTAGGCCTCGGGAGCCATCCAAATTATATTATTAACAAGTTCTTTAATTGTCAAGTTTAATTTGATTATGCCTCGGGGAGCAGGTCAAATTAGATTTACAATAAATTTCTTTCTTTGGGGAGTGCCTCGGGGAGCCACCCAAAGTAAATAATTTGTTGTAATTAATTATCCATAAATAAAATATGTGATCAAATCTTGGAAATTTGTGAGGTGATTCTCAAACGATAATTTCCTTATTTGATTTATGAGGTGATGCTCTTACATATTGTTGTCTCTAAAATTAATTAGGAAAAATTGTTTCCTATAGAGTTTATTTCCTTAAATAAGATTTTCAAGAAAATAATATGTGGTTGAATTAAGGGAATATGTCTCTTAATTTAATAAGATTTGATTTAGAGAAATCAAAGTCTTAAACATATTATATCGAAATTGATTATGACAATTTAGGAAATTGTTTCCCAAAACAATTCCTTGAATAAAGTGTGAAATTAGAATTAGGAAATTCGGTTCCTAATTCAATTAATGAGACTTGATAAATTAAGTCACATACATACTTTATTAAGGAAATCGTTAGAACATGACATAATTATATGTCATGAATGTGCTTAAAAGGAAAAGGATGAGACCCAAAACCCCTTACAAAATGTTAAGGCCAACACCTTCCATTAATATGGTTAGAACCGGAGTTTTGTTTCTCGTTTGGGTTGATGGACACATCCATGCCCGGCTTGAACCTCGACATGTTCAAACCATGGAATTAGTTTATAATTTAATATAGTTGGAGTCAGAGGTCAATCCTTAGTTTTGGTTGTTGGACACATCCAAGCCTGACTAAACGGTTGAATGAGCTCTAACCATATTAAAACTATTTCTTGATTAATGGGTCAGCCTTAAGCTTGGAGCATCGATTTGTTGTGTCACAGCCAAGGTCGATGTAAAGAGAGGTGCAGTTGGGTGCTATGTATATTGTTGCATACTTGTTAATGAGTTAACAACCCAATGATTTATGCAAACATTCAATTAGTTGATAGCATAATGTGATAATTACATATATGTAATATGTAATCGGTATAATTACCTACCTTTATAGCTAAGAATAACTTGATGGCCCCAGTCATGGTTGTTCTTATCTATGGTTGGATATCAACCTATTTGGAGATGTTCCTACGATCTCCTGAATTGATAAAAAGGGGTTATTCAATTCGAAAAATAAATAGGATTTAATTAATGCATATTGATGCATTCTTTATCATTCTCATCACATAACCTCAATTTGTATTTCTAGGATAATCACCTGATCATGTCTTCTCTGAATTTGCGTTTCATTTTGGACACCAATAAGTTAACTAAGGACAAAAGGATTGAAAAGGCACCAAAAGGCACTTGTCATCACTGTGGCAAGGAGGGTCACTGGCGAAGAAACTGCAAGGTTTATCTTGAGTCCTTGAAGAAGAAGGCATCCGATGCCCCATCCTCTTCAGGTATCTTCATTATTGAATGTCACTCTATTTCCCAACCACCTGGGTACTTGATACTGGGTGTAGCTCACATATATATAATGACATACAGGGGCTAAGGAATAGAAGAAGACTCGTCAAGGGAGAAGCGAATTTGCGAGTTGGAAATGGAGCAAAGATTGTTGTTGTTGCCATCGGAACATATTTGCTAAAGCTCCCTACTGGACTTGTCTTAGAATTGGATAATTGTTATTTTGTTCCTTCGTTAATAAAGAACATTGTATCTATTTCATGCTTAAATGAAAAGGGTTATCATTTAACTTTTAGTAACAATTGTTGTTACAAAACATTAAATGGTGTTCTTTATGGGACCGGAACTTTATGCAATGGTATCTACACAATAGATTTATCCGGTGACATTTTCAATATCGAAGTTAGCAACAAACGTGCTCGAATAGATAATCAAATAGACTCCTATACATGGCATTGTCGTCTTGGCCATGTAAGTAAGAAATGCATGACCAAAGTACACCGATGTGGAATTCTGGAATCATTTGAACCCAGTTCATTTGATACATGCGAATCATGCTTAAAAGGCAAGATGACCAAATTACCCTTTTCCGGAAAAGGTAAACTAGTGGGAGAATTGCTTGGTCTAATACATACTGATGTATGTGGACCAATGTCAACTCTTGCACAAGGAGGCTATAGCTACTTCATTACCTTTATCAATGATCACTCACGATTCGGGTATGTGTTCTTAATGAAACACAAATCTGAAACTTTTGAGAAATTCAAAGAGTTCAGAAGTGAAGTAGAGAAACAGCTTGGCAAAAGTATTAAGATACTTCGATCCGATCGGGGTGGTGAATACTTAAGTCAAGAGTTTCAAGATTATCTTAGGGGCAATGGGATATTGTCTCAATGGGCTCCACCATATACACCACAGCATAATGGTGTATCTGAGAGCCGTAACCGAACCTTGATGGACATAGTTAGATCTATGATGAATCATGCAACTCTTCCAAAATCCTTTTGGGGCTATGCGCTTAAGACAGCTGTTTACTTGCTAAACAGAGTCCCGACCAAGGTAGTCTCTACTACTCCATATGAGATGTGGAATTGTAAGAAACCTCACTTAACTCACCTTAAGATATGAGGTTGTCCTGCTTATGTGAAGCAGACTGTATCAGACAAATTGGATGCTAAGTCTGATAAATGTCTATTTATTGGATACCCTAAGGAAACAAAGGGTTACCAATTCTATCATCCCTTGGAACAAAAGGTGTTTGTTTCAAGGCATGTTGTATTTCTGAAAAAAAATTTCTTTTACAAGAAAACAGTGGGAGTAGTATTGAACTTGAAGAAGTTCAAGAAACTCCAATAGACATTACAGAGACACCTAGTCTAGACCCACAACCAATAACTCATAATGATGAGCTATCAGTTGAACCTAAAACAACACCACTTCTTCGTAGGTCTGATAGGACACGCAATATTCCAGAGAGATACGGATTTCTCGTAAGTGAATCGAACGATGTGTTACTCATTAGCGATGACGAACCTATCAGTTATGATGATGTTCTGAAAAGTTCAGAAAGGGACAAATGGCTTGAAGCCATGAAGTCGGAAATGTATTCCATGTACGAAAATCAAGTATGGGACTTGGTTAACCCACCTGAAGGGATTAAGCCCATAGGGTGCAAGTGGGTTTTCAAGAAGAAAACCGATATGGAAGGCAATGTTGTTACCTTTAAGGCTAGATTAGTGGCAAAAGGTTATCGTTACAATCAAGGAATTGATTATGACGAAACCTATTCGCTAGTAGCTATGCTTAAATCCATTCGGATGCTCCTGGCCATAGCAGCTCATTATGATTATGAGATATGGCAAATGGATGTGAAAACAGCTTTCCTTAATGGAAACCTGCTTGAGGATGTATACATGATACAACCTGAAGGTTTCACATCGGTTGATAAAACCAAAATATGCAAGCTTCGACGATCCATATATGGACTAAAGCAAGCATCCAGGAGCTGGAACATCCGTTTTGATGAGACAATCAATGAGTTTGATTTCCCACAAAATCCTGACGAACCTTGTGTGTACAAGAAGGTTAGTGGGAGTGCAGTCATATTCCTAGTGTTATATGTCGATGACATATTACTTATAGGAAACGATATATCAGTCTTACCGTCAGTTAAAATTTGGTTGTCCAAAACTTTCTCCATGAAAGACCTGGGAGAAGCAACCTATATCCTTGGGATTAGAATCTATAGAGATAGATCAAAACGATTGCTTGGTCTTTCGCAGTCTACATATATAGACCGAGTGCTAAAAAGGTTTAGCATGCCGGAATCCAAGAAAGGTAACCTTCCCATCAGGCATGGGATCAACCTTTCGAAGTCTATGTTTCCGCTCACAGAAGACGAGAGGATTTGCATGGATAAGATTCCTTATGCATCCGCGATAGGATCTATCATGTATGCTATGTTATGTACTAGGCCCGATGTATCGTATGCTCTGAGCGTCACAAGCAGATACCAGTCTGATCCAGGAATGGATCATTGGGCGGCTGTCAAGACAATCCTTAAGTACTTAAGAAGAACTAAGGATGTGTTCTTAATATATGGAGAAGGTGATATGATAATGCGTGGGTATACAGATGTCAGTTTCCAGACAGATAAGGATCACTCCAAATCTCAGTCTGGATACGTATTTATTTTAAATGGAGGCGCAATATGTTGGAAGAGTTCCAAACAAGACACCGTAGCGGATTCTACCACGGATGCAGAATATATTGCAGCTTCGGAAGCAGCAAAGGAAGCAGTCTGGATCAAGAAGTTTGTCTCAGAACTTAGTGTGGTTCCAACCATTGATGAAGCAATACCGGTTTACTACGACAACAATGGAGCTATTGCACAAGCAAAGGAACCAAGGTCTCATCAGCGATCCAAACATGTGCTTCGCCGCTATCATCTGATCAGAGAGATTATAAGTAGGAATGATATACAAATTGAGAAAATTCCCACTGAAAGGAATTTAGCGGATCCTTTAACTAAGGTCTTGTCTCAAAGCAAGTTTGAGGGTCATGTTAGAGCCTGTGGTATTGGATACCGTGGCGATTGGCATTAGGCCAAGTGGGAGTTTGTTAGTAATATGAGAGAAGTGTCCTAAGGCAATCGCCTTATGATTGTAATCGTTTATTTTAATAAATGAAGATTCACTATTTGAGTATACATGTTTATGTATTTGATTGAGATCTTAAACTTATTTACTGAATGTCCACAATATAATTCACAACATGAGAGAATTTGTGATGAATTCACAACTAGTGATTATCTCTACATGTGCAATTGTGAAGTGTTGAAATTGTCCCTAGTCGATGAATTGATAAATCGGACACTATCAATTCTGTTGAGACTAGCATGGGTTATTCTCTAATTAGCTGATTCTCACTGGCTGGTGACATTGGGATGTCCGGAGATAAACATGAATGCTAGTTAAGGGAACTAGTTCATTGGAGTGACTGACTGTAAAACTTCATATGGTAGTCTACATATAGACATGTCAGTGAAGTTCTTACTGCAGCTTAAGTGCGATGTTCCTTTGACTTGCGGTGTTCAAGTCATCTTGGTCATGAAGACATATACTTTGAAATCTTAAGCAAGCATCTCCAAGGACGTGTGGACCCAGGATGATTGGGTATAAGCCGAAGTGCCCGAAGATGTTTGAACAGCCTACAAAGGATTCACCACTCCTTGCAAGGAGATGTATACCTAAGGCCTATCGTCGGATTGTTACTCGAAGCCTCTGGCCAGAGCACGACATGTTCAGAGTATGAATCTCTTAGATACATGAGAGTAATTAGAATCCGTAGGACGAGGAAACATTGCTTGGGCTAGGTGTGACGTAGTCAGCCTAGTGGGGACTGACACACATAGACCGTGTCCTGAACCATGTGGGTATAAGATGGTGAAGGGAATGAGGACGATTCATTATAGCTGCTGAAGGGTTTCAGAATTATTTCTGAGGTCAACCGTTGATCTTTCGATTAATTGGGGATCATGATGTACTACTAGGTGCCACTCATGATCGTTCTATAATTATTTAATTATAGACGGCCAACATAAATCGAAAGCCTATTTAGTCACACGCACAACGAGTTATCCGAGGGATTTAAAATGAGTTGAAAATTGGATTTTCCAATCAAGAGAGATTAGGTTTGGTTGAGCCAAACGATAAGTCGTATCTGAATTTTTTCAGAGACGCATCGAAAGCGTAAAATGGCTAAGTCTTTTGAAAACTTAATAGATGAATTAAATGAGTTTAATTCATTGGGTCGTGGCCTGGATAGGCCGGCCAAAGAGGGTCTCCACCCTCTTTGCTTGGCCGGCCACAACAAAAGGGAGAACCAAATTATTTGGTTCAATTTATAAAATAAACCAAGTGTGGTTTGTTTTATTAAATTATGGATAATATAAATTTTATAAACCGAGGTTTGATTTATTATTTTCATGGAAATAAAAATAAATTTTGAATAGTTTATTTTATTTTATAAAATCAATTATGAATTGATTTTCCATGATAAGAAAAATTTATATAACAAATTTCTTATGAAAAATTTGTTCCATAAGAAAAGGGAGACATGATTGATTTTTTATCATGAATTAAATTATGATAAAAACATGGCATGATGGAATAAATCATAGAAAATTTATATGATAAATTTCTTATGAAAATTTATTCCATATTTAAAGGAGACTTGGCGGTTGGGAGGCCACTATATAAAGGAACCAAGGCAAGGCTTCGACATGAATCCAAGAGATCTAGGAATAAGCCCTCTCCCTCTCCTTCTCTCCCTCTCCCTTCTCTAGTGCCGCCGCCCCTAAAGGAGCCCCCTTGTTGCCGTGAGCTTCAGCCACCCTTGGCCACCAAGCAGCCGCCGCAAGAAGAAGAAGAAGCGGGCGCAACTCCTTCCTTCTTCCCGGAATCTTGATTCCGTTCTTAGTTTGGTGGCTAGTCTTCCCATCTCTCTCTTGGTATTCTTGTCGTGCCTTTGGAGAATCTAGTAGTTCTTGTCGGCACGAAACTCGTGGCTTTGCGAAGTCATCCCGAAGAAAACTCGGTGTGGACGCGAATAGAGGCGGAGCTTCCAAGGGACGCTTACGGTTGGATCTCGTCCCTTCCTTCGAGTTACGCGAGGTAACAAGTAAATTAGTTTACTTACTGCAAAATTTTAAATGTATGATCATGTCTACACAAGATAAGGTTGCATGCTTAGATGTGTGGTTAAATAATTTGAGAAATTATTTATGCTAAACCTTCTGCTGCACGTAATTAATTTTAAAATTACGAACACGCATCCATGTCAACATACACCCGGTCCCAACAGATCGGTCACCAGACCGATCAGAAGCAGGGCAGTGAGGAAGCTGCCAGCTCCCTGATCGGTCCCCGGACCGATCCGGAGCCAAGCAACAAGGCAACGACCTGCTCCCTGATCGGTCACCGGACCGATCAGGAGCCGCACAGTAGGTTCCCAACCTCACTGTGTGCTCCTTGATTAGTCACCTGACCGATCAATCATTTCTGGATCGATCACCAGACCGATCCACGAAGGGGCAGCGTGCCAATATCCCTGATCGATCACCAGACCGATCCAAGGACTCAAACCTAGCCCTCCAAGCTAGGTTTTCATCCATCTTAGCCCTCCAAGCTAAGGATTTTTCACCTAACCCTCCAAGTTGAGAATTTGCACCTAACCCTTCAAGTTAGGACTTTTCACCTAGCCCTCCAAGCTAGGACTTTTCACCCAACCCTTCTAAATTAGGACTTTTCCAGACCTAGCCCTCCAAGCTAGGACCTGACCCTCCAAGCCAGGACATTTTCACCTAACCCTCCAAGCTGGGACTTTTCACCTAACCCTCCAAGTTAGGACTTTTCACCTAGCCCTCCAAGCTAGGAATTTTCACCCAACCCTTCCGAATTAGGACTTTTCAACACCTAGCCCTCCAAGCTAGGATTTTCCACACCTAACCCTCGAGGTTAGGATTTTCCAACACCTAGCCCTCCAAGCTAGGATTTTCCATGCCTAATCCCCGATCAGGAATTAACCATAATCATAATCATCAACCTAAACTAAAATCGATGTCAACACCTGTAACACCCCAAATTTGTCAATGTAAAATCATGACAATGTATGAAAATGGTTGTAATGAAGGGATAAGAATTTCATGAAATCACATGTCATGAAATGTTAAGGATGCATGAAATATTAGCATGAAATATTATATTCATGAATATAGAATATTAAAAATATTATGAAATAATATTTTTGGAATATTATGAAATATTCTGAATTCATAAAATATTGAATTCATAAAATATTATTCATATTATGAAATTTCATGATGGGCTTGGTTTATTGGGCTTGGGAATGAATGGTGCTAAAAAGAAAGTGCAAAGTGGAGGAAGCAAGGATTGAACCTTGGACCTCCTAGTTGCACTCACCATGTCATAACCAAGGAACCAAGCAATATTTCATGTAGAAGGAGAAAGGAACATGCTTGTTAAGTGTGTAAGAGTGAAGAGACATGCTTCTTCACAAGAGGTGTATAAATAGGATAAAGAGAAGGAAGTTAGAGGAAGTTACTCACTCTTTCTTCCTCCTTTCTTCTTCTTGCCGAAAACCCCTCTCTCCCCTTTGCCATTTTCGAAACCAACACCTAAGGGTTCTAACCCTAGGGCAAGTGCAAGGAAGGGAAGCCAAGTACCATCTCATTCTACCAAGACCAAGGAGTCTTAGAGGAAAGATTTGAAGAAAAAGGATCTTCGCATACCCTTCAAGTGTAGGGTACCCTACAATTAAGAGAAGGCGAAATTCCAGCGCTAGGATGTAAGAATTCTCTCGCCTGCAGTATAATGGTTTATGCATGATTTCCTTGTGTTCTTGTTTTGGAAAAATGGGAGTTCTCCTTTAGAGGACTTTCGGCCACCCTAGGAAAAAGGTCCAAGAGAAGGATTTTAATCACACCGTGATGCATGCTAGTACTCCTAGGGATTTTATACATATATGTGTTGTTTCCAAATTTTTGGAAGGATAAAAAAAAATAGGGTTTAGGCCCTACAACTTTCGGCCACCCCCTTGAGGGGAGGCCTTGGTTCCTTTTGGTACATGATTATATCCCTTAAACCTTAAGGTATATGAGTAGGTGTTTTCTTGATGATGTTATGTACAAATTCTAGGGTTTACCCCTTGTGTAGGTTTCGGCCAAGACCTAGGAAAATAGGGTTAGTGGATGCTAACCTCACTTGAGGGTTAAACCATGTTTAAATTATTAACATGAAATATACTAGAGGTGTTTGTAAGAATGCTTGAATGAATGCTTGGTGGGAAAACCAAATTCTTTATTTGTATATTTCGGCCAACCCTAGTTCTAGGGTTGGGAAGTACCTAATGAGACCATGAAGCATGCTAATACATATGTGATATGTGTATAATTTATGTGACTTATTTTGTTGGATGTAAAAGCATGTCTTGTAGCCCATGGGGCACCTTGATGATATGAGCATGATGTGGTTGATAATATGCTTTAAAAGGATACTCTATTGAAACTGGGATCAAGAGCACCCGAATGCGTGGTGTGTCCCTAGGGGATCAAGAGCACCCGAATGCGTGGTGTGTCCCTTTGAGAAGTGATTAAAGAGTACCTTTAGGCATATACATATATGAGTAATTGCATGATAAATTACTTTACTTTGAAAAGTTGTGTACCCGACTCGGAAGGGGGTCGTTAAACAAATCCAATGCACATGTTAAGGTCATGGCAGTTGGTAGGACGGAAGGGTCTTGCTCTAATTA
The DNA here is from genome assembly GCA_024364735.1 of Boesenbergia rotunda. Taxonomy (NCBI): domain Eukaryota; kingdom Viridiplantae; phylum Streptophyta; class Magnoliopsida; order Zingiberales; family Zingiberaceae; genus Boesenbergia; species Boesenbergia rotunda. Next base: position 123,499 of record JAGFNQ010005264.1, read on the forward strand.
GATTGGTGGCTCGCTACCCCAATTTATTAGAGAACGCGCATGATATGGTGGTACTACAACTGGGCCCTAAATGATGATATGATATTTTTAAGTACTTACCATTATGGAACTTTTTGAAAAACATATTGTTCTCTTTATGAGATAAACTTGTTCTGTAAGTACTTAGAGATATTTGATGAGATGCTTATGATGCATGATGCTTTGATAAGATGCTTATGATGCATGATGCTTTGATGAGATGCTTATGATGCGTATAATCTTGTTCTATTTTGATTACTGAGTACATGATATGATGTATCGATATGGTTTTGCGAGTAGGCCCGGATTCTTACTAAGCATGTTTTGCTTATTAGTTTATGTATTGTCTTATGCTGCAGATAGCGGTAAGAAATACTCAAACTAAAGGAAAAGGCAGAGGGAAGGCTAGAGGATGTGTGTGGTGATGGCTCGGGAAAGAATAAAAGATTCTATCTACCTTGTTTTATCTAGAATCTAAACTGCTTCCCTATGAAATTGTATTGCTATACTCTGAACATATGATGATTATGACTACTCTACTGTGATTAAGTTAGTGATATGAACCCTATGTCATGCTAGATAATTAATATTTAATTTTATTGTATGCATATTAGGTGAAATGCTATAGATTTCCTATGTCTGTTACTTTTGAATGTTTCGTTTACATGTACCTAAGACTAGATAACTTTTGCTATATGCTTACTTGAGATTTCATGCTATAGTGTGTTAAATGATTTCCATATTAGGTTGTAAATGCATGTAGATATAAAAGAAATGAAGAAAACTTTGCTTGGTAATTTAGTGCTCAATAAGCATGCTTATTACTAGTTCATGTATTGTAACTGTTTTGTTGGATATACATGTTTAACATGATTGCATGATATGAATGTGTGGACCCGTAACCCCGCCTTTAGGGTAGATATAAGGTAGGGCGTTACAACACCAAAACAACAATCAGGGTCAGACTGTATCAACAAAGACGTCTATACCTCAACCCGTCCCTACTTCTATCCATAGTCCTCGCTCGACTAAGTCTTCTGCCCGATCTTCTGGATCAAGTCTTCGTGCCCAATCTTTGACCAGGTCTTCGTGCTCAACCCTCGATCAAGTCTTCAATGCCCAGTCCTCAACTAGGACTTCGCGCCCAATCCTCAAGCAGGACTTCGTGCCCAGCCCATGGTCAGGTTTTCGGTGCCAGCCCTCGGCTAGGACTTAGTGCCCTGTTAGTGATATGAGAAAAAAGTCCTAAGGCAATCGCCTTATGATTGTAATCATTTATTTTAATAAATGAATATTCACTATTTGAGTATACATGTTTATGTATTTGATTGAGATCTTAAACTCATTTACTGAATGTCCGCAATATAATTCACAGCATGAGAGAATTTGTGATGAATTCACAACTAGTGATTATCTCTACATATACAATTGTGAAGTATTGAAATTGTCCCTAGTCGATAAATTGATAAATACGGACACTATCAATTCTGTTGAGACTAGCATGGGTTATTCTCTAATCAGCTGATTCTCACTGGCTAGTGACATTGGGATGTCCGGAGATAAACATTAATGCTAGTTAAGGGAACTAGTTCATTGGAGTGACTGACTGTAAAACTTCATATGGTAGTCTACATATAGATATGTTAATGAAGTTCTTACTGCAGCTTAAGTGCGATGTTCCTTTGACTTGCGGTGTTCAAGTCATCTTGGTCATGAAGACTTATACTTTGACATCTTAAGCAAGCATCTCCAAGGAGGTGTGGACCCAGGATGATTGGGTATAAGCCGAAGTGCCCGAAGATGTTTGAACAGCCTACAAAGGATTCACCACTCCTTGCAAGGAGATGTATACCCAAGGCCTATCGTCGGATTATTACTCGAAGCCTCTGGCCAGAGCACGACATGTTCAGAGTATGAATCTCTTAGATACATGAGAGTAATTAGAATCCGTAGGACGAGGAAACATTGCTTGGGCTAGGTGTGACGTAGTTAGCCTAGTGGGGACTGACACACATAGACCGTGTCCTGAACCAAGTGGGTATAAGATGGTGAAGGGAATAAGGCACGATTCATTATAGCTGCTGAAGGGTTTCAGAATCATTTCTGTGGTCAACCGTTGATCTTTCGATTAATTAGGGATCATGATGTACTACTAGGTGCCACTCATGATCGTTCCATAATTGGTTAATTATAGACGACCAACATAAATCGAAAGCCTATTTATTCACACGCACTCGAGTAATCCGAGGGATTTAAAATGAGTTGAAAATTAGATTTTCCAATCAAGAGACATTAGGCTTGGTTAAGCCAAACAATTAGTCGAATCTGAATTTTTCAGAGACGCATCAGAAGCGTAAAATGACTATGTCTTTTGAAGACTTACTAGATGAATTAAATAAGTTTAATTCATTGGGGCGTGGCTTGGATGGGCCGGCCAAAGAGGGTCTCCATCCTCTTTGCTTGGCCGGCCACAACAAAGGGAGAGAATCAAGTTTTTGGCTCAATTTATAAAATAAACCAAGTGTGGTTTGTTTTATAAAATTATGGATGATATAAATTTTTATATAATAAACCATGGTTTGGTTTATTATTCATGGAAATTAAAATGAACCATGGATTGGTTTATTTTATTTTATAAAATCAATCATGGATTGATTTACCATGATAAGAAAATTTATTCCATAAGAAAAAATAGACTTGGTTGATTTTTATCATGAATTAAAATATGATAAAACTTGGCATGATGGAATAAGTCATAGAAATTTATTCCATAAGAAAAAGGACACTTGGCGGTTGAGAGACCACTATATAAAGGACCCAAGGCAAGGCTTGGAAAATAACCATAATCGAAGTATTCTTGGTTGGGCTCTCTCCCTCTCCTCCCTTCTTCCTCTTGGCCGGCCACAAGGTTCTTCTCCCTTCTTCTTGCCGTGAGCATGTAATGCCCAAAAATTCTCGAAACTAATTTTAGAAATATCTTAGAATTTATTCCAAATTTATGGATATTTTTATAGAATTTTTCCGTAAACGAAAGTGGCAAAAAGGGTTATAAACAAAAAATCGCGTAGGAGGGAATCGAACCCTTCAACTACGCTGTGAGAGACAATGGGCGGACCAGCTGCGCTGGTTTGATTTTGTTGAAATAGATTGAGCGAAACAATAGATAAGGTATAATTAGGTAAATTCGCCCCCATAAGTATAAATAGATAATTAAGGAGAGAAGTTTTATTTTCCTCACCCAAACCCTCACGCCGACCCCCCCTCTTCCCCTCTCTTGTGCGCACGCCCCACCACCTCCTCTCCTCCTCTAAGGGGGCGCCGACCAAGGAAGAACCAAGGGGTGCGGAGCGTTTCGTTCGTCTCGACGAGAGGAACGCGTAGGCGCGAACGGTTCATCGAGATCTCAAGTTTCTCCCGAGCCCTAGACGTCAATTTTGATTGTAAGTCCAAGATATCAAAGTAATTACTGCTCACCTGCAGTAAGAGGCGGTTTTTCCGCAAGTTTTTCCCATTAGAAAGTTAAAGATGCAAATTTTCCTTTAGTTATGATTTTTGCATGTAATTCTAGTTTAATCCATGCTTGTATAAGTTTGATTAAGTACCCTATATGAGGTTAGGGTCTAAGAAAAGTTATGAGAAAAGAAAAGAGAAGATAAAGATAAGAAAAGAAAAGGCCAAGGCCTTAAGAAATCCCCAAAAGTCAAGACTTAGGGATTTGGGCACACAAGGTGCTCGTTAAAATGCCAAGGCATTTAAAGATAAGAAAGAAAAGAAAGAAAAGCTATTTTATTTTCTAAGGCCAGTACCCGGCGTCCAAGGGCGTAGTTAAAGAAATCCAGGTGTCCAATTCCAAGGTCTTGGCCCTGGTAGACCAAGGTCTGCTCTATTAGGATTGGTGGCTCGCTACCCCAACCTTTTAGGGAACGCGCATAAGATGATACTTACGTCTTAAGTGGATCCAGGTGAGTTATTATTTTCAAGTATATGCTTTAGCAAAGTTTTCTAAAGTTTAAAGGAGTTTTCTAAAAGTTAAAGAAAGATTTAAAGTTAAAGAATTGCTAAAGTTTCAAGTTAAGCCAAGAAAAAGTGAGTTAAGACTTATTAATGCTTGAGTATGCATGTCTTGAGTTATACATGTTTTAGTGTTTCTTTTAAGCATAAAAGTATCTCATGTGATTTCACATTGTTTAAGAAGCATGCTTGCACATTTCGAGATTTTTGTGAGCTAGATAGTACTTACTAAGCTTTATGCTTATTAGTTGCATTTCCTCTTGCTGCAGGTAAAGGTAAAGGCAAGCAATTCTGAAGGAAGGCGACAAGGCGGTGCTGAGTGACGTGTGTGTGGTGGCTGACCTTGGAGAGGTCCTTGGGACAAGATGAAGGAAGGGCTTAAAGTGCATTTATTATAAAGTCTTAGTTTAAGTTAGATCATATAGCATTTATCCAAGTATTTGCGTTTTAGATATTTTGCATGTCTTAAAACCATGAGTAAAGATTCCATGTCATTTTAATTAGCATACATATCCTTATGATGGCATTGGATGAGTATGAGTGTGAGTAGTTTTGAATATTGATACTTGATGGAGCTATTTGATGCATGTGCCAAGATATTGTCAGTTTTCCCTTGAATCAAGTTTTATGGCTTAAATATGCTTAGAAAAGTTGCATTCACATTCCAAAATGCTTTAGTGAGGTGTAGAACATGTGTTTTGGTATTATGAACGCATAGGAGTTAAGTTTGGTACAAAACTCTAGTTTAAAGTTCATATAGATTTTCATAACTTATTTACTTCCGCAAAAGTCCTAATTTCGAGTTTATGAAGTTGTTTTGATTGGCTAAAATGTTTAGGAAACTAGTATAGAGTATAGAAATGGTGTTGTGTCTTTGTATGGCTTGAAACTATATGTTTTGTGGACTTTTGAAACAAAGTTCGAATCTGAATTTCAGGTTTTTCTGGCGTGCCAGTCGACTGGTTCAGTATCAGTCGACTGCCCTATCGAACAGTAGCTTCTGTTCGATGCATCAGTCGACTGCCAAGAGGTCAGTCGACTGGTGCCGCGCCCAGAAACTTTCTGTGGCCGATACCAGTCGACTGGTCAGATCGCAGTCGACTGGTATCATTGCAGAAGGAAGTGTGCCATTGTATCATGCATGACTACTAGAGTTAGAATATCATCCCTAGATGGATTTAAAAGAAAAAAAAAGAAGTTCCGCATTCTTAGTCGTGCATTAGAGTCAAGATAGTAGATAAAGTAGCGGACCGTCTAAGGTAGAGAAGGCGGGTCGCTACAGAGCACAAGGAGAAGCACCAAGGCGATGAAGTTCATCCCTTGGGACGATCGTCCTCTCTGGCCATTATCACCTTGGGATTGGGCGCAAGTCAACTTCCTCCTCGCTGGAATTGTGATTCCGGCCAACCTTGGTAGTGAGTTTTTCCGATGTGATTACTTCTCTCTTGGTTTTTCTTGTCGCGTTCTTGGAGATTCTAGTAGTTCTCGAGAACACGAAACTCGTGGCTTTGCGAAGTCATCCCGAAGATACTCGGCGTGGACGCGAATAGAGGCGGAGCTTTCGAGGAACGCTTACGGTTGGATCTCGTCCCTTCCTTCGAGTTACGCGAGGTAATAAGTAAATTAGTTTACGTTTCTGCAAAATTTTAAATATATGATCATGTCTACACAAGATAAAGTTGCATGCTTAGATGTGTGGTTAAATAATTTGAGAAACTATTTATGCTAAACCTTCCGCTGCACATAATTAATTTTAAAATTACGAACCCGCATCCATGTCAACATGCACCCGGTCCCAACAGTGGTATCAGAGCCGGTTAGTGTTCGACATTATCATATAATTGTTTTGCGGAAAACTTTGTCATGATCTCAATTTTGGAAAATTTTCTAATTATGGTAAATTTCCGATTTAGGAATTTCAAGGTTTGGAAATCCTCATGAAATTTCACAAACTTTTGAAATATCTCTGTTTCTGAAATTTTATGATAATTGTGAAAACATTCCATTTTTGGAAACTTTCCAATTTTGGAAATTTCCTATTTTGGAAATTTTCCAATTTTAGAAAAACGTAAGTTTTCTTTGTACCAGAAACTTATAATTATTCTAAAAACCTTTTATTTTTGAAAACTTTCTATTTATGGAAAGCTCGCAATTTTGGGCACTTTCTTTCAAGAATGTCTAGACAAAATATGGGAATATTAATTGGCATTTAAATTCATAATTGGAAGTTAAATTATTTACAAAATTCTTTATTTTGGATTGAGCCTCGGGGAGCCGTCCAATTTAAAGTTAGTTGTTATAATTGAATTTCCTAAATTGAATTTAAACTGTCAAAATTTTAATTTGAATTGACCCTCGGGGAGCCGTCCAAATTAAATTATTAATTTTTCATTAATAAAATATGTGATCAAATCTTGGAAATTTTTGAGGTGATTCTCAAACGATAATTTCCTTATTTGATTTATGAGGTGATGCTCTTACATATTATTGTCTCCAAAATTAATTAGGAAAATTATTCCTATAGAGAATATTTCCTTAAATAAGATTTTTATGAAAATAATGTTGGTGCAGAATGCACCTAAGTCAAACCTGTGTTTTGATAATGGCAACATAGGCCAAAAGTTAAGTCTTTCTTGTTTTCTAACAAGTTAATCAAGTGTGCAGAAAAAGCCCTAGCGAAGGACTGCTAGGCACCTGGCGAAGGACTGCCTGCATCCAAGCCCTAGCGAAGGACTGCTAGGCAACTGGCGAAGGACTGCCAGTATCCAAAGCCCTAGCGAAGAACAGCTAGGCTCCACGCGAAGGACAGCTTGGGACTAAAGCCCTAGCGAAGGACTGCTAGGCACCGGGCGAAGGACAGCTCGGCATCCAAGCCCTGACAAAGGACCGTCAGGCAAAAGTCCAACCAAAGGAACGGTTGGCATCAGGTAAATTCTCCCGAGAGGAGTAGGTGAGGACGCATTCCCCGTCGAGGGAACAGTAGGCGTCGGTTCGACCTAGGGCTCCATTTTGGAGACCAAAGTCAGAACCAAGACAGCTAAGGCTGTATAAATCTAATAATTTATTATGTTATTGTGCTTTGGACTAACCCTGGATGCAGGACCGAAGGAACGTGAGTCTGCAGCTCAGAGTGCCTCAAAGGAGTGAGGCAACTGCTGACCAGGGCGCCTGGAGTGTCCCGGGCGCCCCCAAGGTGAACACCAAACACAACAAATGCAAAGTGGCTTCGACAGTTCATATTCGGGGCGCCCCCGTGCTCCCGGGCGCCCCCGCTGCTCCCGGGCGCCCCCAGCGTCCCGGGCGCCCCCATGCGCACACCTCGAACCGAAACACTTCGAATCCAGAAGATAAGGATTGACCCGGTCAACCCGGGCGCCCCGACCGCTTCGGGCGCCCCGGTCAAAGCGGATCCCGAGGATAAGGGGATCAGACGGCGACCGAGCTACAACCGGATCAAACGCCACGTGGGGGGCGCCCCCGACATCCCGGGCGCCCCCAGGCCCTATATAAAGGGCCCTCGACCCCATGCTTCGAACACAACTTCCATTCAACGCCTCAAAGCTCTTCTGCTCTCGCAACTTGCTCCGGAAACCTTCCAACACGAGCCGATGACGTCCTGCTGCTCCGAAAAAGTTGATCTACTCCGGACGTCGGTAAAGAAGAGCGTTCCTTTTAATTACTGCACTTATATTTGTAATTAAATTCTGTAAACCTTTTTGCGCCTATATAGAATTGCCCAAAGTAAACGGTCAACGACCGTGGGCCTTGGAGTAGGAGTCGACACAGGCTCCGAACCAAGTAAATCGACTGTGTCTTTGTGCTGTGTTTTCTTTTCATTTTCCGCTGTGCACTTACTCTTACGTAAATCCGAACGATTTCCGATATTTACCCCCCCTCTATCGGTTTTCTCGATCCAACAAGTGGTATCAGAGCGGGGTATTCAAACTTGGTGCAACCACCAGTTTGAAAATTTCTTTTCGGATTTCTTTTCAATTTTATCATTCTATTTTCTTTATCTTACGAATTTTTCGAAAAAAAAATTTTCATTCGTTTTCTTTGGCAAGGTTGGTGCAACACCCCTTGTCTTTAATTTATCCAGCACTGCTAATCCAAGACCAAGTCTTGGCAAATCTCTTTTAGCTTTTCTTTTTCAGTCTAAATGGCCATGCAAGAGGGATTCAGCACCGCCAGACCTCCACTTTTTAGTGGAGAAGACTTTTCTTACTGGAAAAGTCGCATGGAGGTCCACCTGAAAACTCAGGTGGACATGTGGATCATTATCCAGTCCGGTCTGGAGATCCCCCGAAACGCTGAAGGACTTCCACAAAGCTACTCGGAGTGGGACAACACTCTAAAGCGCAAGATAGAAGCCGACGCAAAAGCAACGCAGACCCTACAATGCGGGCTGACAAAAGAAGAGCTGAACCGCGTGGGCCCCTTCAATAGTGCAAAGGAGCTATGGACAAAACTGATCGAGCTGCACGAAGGGACTTCAGATACTCGGATCAGCAAGCGGGATCTGCTACTAAACAAATTATACACTATCAAGATGGTGGACAACGAATCAGCAGCCCAACTCCACGCACGAATCCAAGAGGTAATGAACGGTCTTCACACAATAGGTCACAAGGTCAAAAATCGTGACCTAATAAGGTATGCTCTAAACGCCTTCCCTAGAAACACCTTGTGGGCATCTATGGTAGATGCATACAAGGTCTCTAGGGATCTTTCTAAAATAAAATTAGACGAACTATTTTCTGAACTAGAACTGCACGAACAAACTAACACCAATATGGTTGAGAAAGGTATTGCTTTTCTTGCAGGCAAGACTGGAAGAACAACAAAGATGAAGCCTGAACCTGAAACCAAATCTAACTCAGACTCAGATTCAGAAGAAGAAGATAAAGATCAAACTAAGCTGGTCCGGCTCGCTCGAAGCTACTACAAGGAGCTGAAGAACCGAACCAACAAACGAAAAATCGGCCGAAGAAAGGACGAACCAACTGAACCAGCAAACAAGCCCAATGTGACCTGCTACGAGTGCAAGAAAAAGGGCCACTACAAGTCAGAGTGCCCTAACCTAAAGGAGACTAAAAAGCCGAGAAGAAAGAAGGCGCTCCAAGCAACCTGGGACGAGTCTTCCTCAGAAGAAGAAGAAGAGGTACCCCAGTCCAACCTCCTAGCTCTGAACGCCTCAGATAAAGTCGAGACAGAATCAGAATCAGAACAAGAAGACGGCGAGCTGACCTTCACAGAAGACGGAGAAATTAAGGTAACTGGTTTTAATAGATTACAGTTAACTGAATTGATTTCTTTTCTTTCTCGAGATTTGGCAAAAGCCAATCTCCGGGTCGAAACCCTCCGACAGGAAGTAAAACTCCTGAAAGAGGGAGCTGACTCTAAACCCTTAACCGAGAAGGTTCAGGAAGGAACTCCTACTCAAGTTGAAAAACTTGAAAAGGAGAACTCCTCCCTGAAAACTCAGGTTAAGGATTTTAGAACAGCTTTAGAACGATTTACATCTGGTTCCAAGGGTCTTGACATGATCCTTGGAAAACAGAAATCAGTTCTAAATAGATCTGGACTTGGCTATCGAACCAAATCCCGACAAAGATCATATTTGGCTGTACTAAATCAGTCCAGAGGCAAAATTCAGGCATGGGTACCTAAACTATGCCTGAACAAACCAACTAGATCAAATCAGTATTGGATCCCCAAGGACAAGATTCACATCTTGCCTAACCATCACCGTGGCTTTAGTCCAGGGGGAGCCAAACTAAAAACTATTTTCATTATTAGATAAATTTGTAGTTCTTGATTGAAATTGCTTGTTTGATTGTCTATTTAATTTCTGCAATCTACCATGCTTAGACTTAGGTTAGTTTAAGGACTAAACAAACTTAGCTGAAATTTGACAACATAGTATTGGGTGGAGGTGAGATGATAGTACGTTGGGGAAACCAATTCTAATAAGATCAAGTTTACTTGGTCTCTTTAGACTGGTGAAACCAGCCGAAGCTACCGATCCAAAATCCAAACTAGTTAGACCAGAAATTTTTCAAAAAATAATTTTGAAGATGAAATTTCATTAAAAGGCTTTGTCAAGGAAAGGGTGGATGATCCCATAAGGCTTCGGCCAAAGAAGGCCTAGTGCCTCGCCAAGACCTGGAAGCCAATTTTTGAATTTCAAATTCAAATTAATTTTTGTCAAATTCGAATCTAACACAAAATTTCAGTTATTTATAGATTTAAACATTTTTAATTATTTTCAAAATTAATTAAGTTTTTAAAATGTAATTGTTTTCAAAATTAATCAAAATTTTCAAAACTATCAAAACCTGTCTCACAAAACCTATAAGGTTAACGTGATTGAAAACCCTAGATTTGGGTGAGACAGACTAGGCAGTGAAACTCAATTTAAGCTATTCCTGATTCTAATTGGATCCAAATCAAGAAAATTCTTTATGCGTAGGAACATAAAGATTTGGACCAATGGATGTTGGATAGCGGTTGCTCCAGACACATGACTGGAGACAAATTGAAGTTCACCAAGCTCAAACTCAAAAACCTCGGCTCAGTGGCATTTGGCAATAATGCCACACTCAAGGTAATTGGGTCAGGTAACATTGAGCTTAAATCTGATTTCATTATTAAGAAAGTTCTATTGGTTGAAAACTTTAATTTTAACTTGCTTAGCATAAGTCAGTTATGTGATACTGGTTATAGAGTTACTTTCAACAGTTCCAACTGCTTAATTAAAAATGAACAAGACTCAGAAATCATACTTAGGGGCACTAGGAAAAACAATGTATACACTATAAATCTTCCTATTATACCCAAATGTATGTTAACACAATTAGAACAATCAAACCTCTGGCATAGGAGATTAGGACATACCAATTTGAGAACTATCTCAAAAATTACCCAACTTGGCTTAATCAAAGGTATCCCCAAAATAAAAAATAATGAAAACCTATATGTGAATCATGCAATCAAGGTAAGCAAACCAAATCCAATCACAAACTAATTCAGTCTGATTTAACTCAAACCACACTTGAGCTCCTGCACCTTGACCTATTTGATTCACATGGAGCCAAGTCACTAAGCGGGAACCGATACTGCTTAGTAATAGTTGATGATTACTCTAGGTTTACCTGGGTTAGGTTCCTAAAAATCAAAGATGTAACCCTAAACCTATTCAATGAATTCTGTAAACTAATTGAAAATCAAAACGACACTAAAATTAAAAGACTTAGGAGTGATCACGGGGGAGAATTTGAGAATCAACGATTCGAAGAATTCTGTAAAATAAATGGGTATTTACATGAATTTTCATGTCCTAGAACCCCCTAACAAAATGGGATAGTTGAGCGAAGAAATAGAACACTACAAGAAGCCGCTAGGGCTATGCTCAACGAATTTAAACTAGCAAACCAATTCTGGGCAGAAGCAACTAGTACAGCCTGTTATATCCAAAATAGGGTTTTGATTAATAAATGACACAACAAAATCCCCTATGAACTGTACTACCATAGACTTCCAAACCTACACTACCTAAGAGTCTTTGGATGCAAAATCCATATCCTAAACACCAAAGACTATTTAGGAAAGTTTCAATCCAAGTCAAACCCAGGCATTTTTCTAGGGTATTCAACCACAAGTAGAGCCTATAGAGTTTACAACAAACAAACTAGGAAAATTGAAGAAACAACCAACTTAATTTTTGATGAAGAAATCAATTCAAATTCTAATAATCCAGAACCAATTTCATCAAACTCTGACCAAGAAAATGAACAACTAATCGAACCCTTAAACGAACTAACTATTGAACCAATTAATGAACCAAGAATCGAACCACCAAATGAACCAGTCCAAAGAGTCGAACCAAATAGTGAGCCAAACCAACCAGCCGGACCTGAGGCTGAACCAAGCTCTAGAAGAACAAAGAAACCCAGACTTAGTCACCCAACCGATCAAATTATGGGTGATCCAACTCTAGGTGTAAGGACTAGGTCCTCCTATAGAAACCTCAGTCAAATAGCTATGATATCAAAAATAGAACCCAAAACTATAGATGAAGCCCTACCTGACCCTGACTGGATCATAGCTATACAAGAAGAATTGGCCTAATTTGAGAGGAACCAAGTCTGGGAACTAGTGCCTAAACCTGAAGATAAATCCATCATAGATACTAAGTGGGTCTTTAGGAACAAGCTAAATGATCAAGGAGAAATAGTCAGAAATAAAGCCCGCTTAGTAGCTAAGGGATTCAGCCAAGTAGAGGGACTAGACTATGACGAAACATATGCCCCAGTAGCTAGACTTGAGTCCATTAGAATGTTATTGGCCTTTGCATCCCATAAAGGATTCAAATTATATCAAATGGATGTAAAGTCAGCCTTTTTAAATGGATTTATTAAAGAAAAAGTTTATGTAGGGCAACCCCCCGGGTTTGAGGACTTAGACAAACCTAACCACGTCTACAAACTAACTAAAGCCCTATATGGATTAAAACAAGCACCTAGGGCTTGGTATGAAAGACTATCAAATTACTTAACTACTAAAGAATTTAAACAAGGCCAAATTGACTCAACCCTATTCATTAAAATCCTAGGAAAAGATATATTTATTGCCCAAATTTACGTAGATGACATAATCTTTGGATCCACCAACACCAACTTTCTAAAAGAATTTGTCAAGATAATGGAAGATGAATTTGAAATGAGCTTAGTTGGTGAGCTTACATTTTTCCTAGGACTACAAATCAAACAAACTAGGGATGGTAATTATGTTCATCAATTCAAATATGCTAAAGAATTAATAAAGAAATTTAAAATGGATAACTCTAAAAGCATAAGTACCCCCATGGCCACTAATGTAAAAATAGATAGTGACCCTGATGGTAAACCAGTGGATCCTAAACTCTATAGGAGTATGATAGGTAGCCTACTGTACCTTACAGCCAGCAGACCTGATATTCTTTTTGCTGTAGGGATGTGTGCTAGATACCAAACTTGTGCTAAGGAAACGCACTTAGCAGCCCTAAAAAAGAATTTTAAGATATGTAAAGGGCACCCTAAATGTAGGGATTTGGTATCCTAGAACCTCAACTTTTGATTTAACAGGATACACAGATTCTGACTATGCAGGCTGTAAATTAGATAGAAAGAGCACAAGTGGAAGCCGCCAACTGTTAGGTCAGAGTCTAGTTAGTTGGTGCAGCAGAAAACAACACTGTGTAGCGCTATCCACAACTGAAGCTGAGTATGTGGCATTAGGAGAATGTGTGGCTCAACTTTTATGGATGATGCACACACTTAAGGACTTTCAGCTCAACTACACCCAAACTCAAGTATTTATTGACAATATAAGTTCAATTAATTTAACTAAGAACCCAATTCAACACTCCAGAACCAAACATATAGAAGTCAAACATCATTTTGTAAGAGACCATGTAGCCAGGGGTGAAATAGCACTTAAGCATATTGACTCTAAATCCAACCTAGCTGATATATTCACAAAACCCTTACCTGAATCTGAGTTAGTTCACTAAGAAGGCAGTTAGGATTGTGTTCAGTAGAATAGTTTAACTCAATTGTTTTACTCTACTTGATTTCAAAATAAGTTTTCTAAAATTAGAATTTTGAAAAACTGTTTTATTTAAATTTCAAAATCAGTTTTCATTTTTAACTTAGTTTCTGTTTCAAAAATCAATTTTAAAATCTTTTCGACTTAGTTTTATATTTATTTTAAAACTACCCCCTTCAAAATTAGGGCTTTTTCGAAAATGGACTTAGCCTAGGCTTTAACCCTAGAACTGCATGCACCTATAGACTTAGAAGCCAGCATCTCACAAGCACCTTAGGGTACTTTTGCTTGATAACCTAGAAAGGGGTGAGATGCTTAGGTCTTTGCCTCAATTCAAGATGCTTTAAGTCAGTGCATCTGCAGAAATTGGGGCACTAAATACAACTTACATAGCAATCAAGTTAAGTGTCAAGTTTAGAAAATCTAACTTGAACAAAAACACTTAACTTGACTAACCCTAGCAAAAACTACTGTTTATAACAGTTAGCAAGTAGCTAATTGGGTTAGACAGGCCCCTACAGAGAGAATTGATTGATTTAGTGTAAATTTAATTATGAATTGATTCAGTACTGCAAAAAAAAAATTCCTTTAGTTATTCTGTACTTATTTGTTTTGATATATGGCAAAGGGGGAGAGATAGGAAGATAGGAAAGGAGAGAGTAAAATTTTCTTTTCAAAAATTTTCTTAACTCTATCCTGTATGCAAAAAGTATTCAAATCAAAAATTTTCTTAACTCTATCCGTTATGCAAAAAGTATTCAAAAGTTTAACTTTTTGAAAATACTTAAGCTTTCAAAACTTCTACTTAAGTTTTCAAAATTTTGCTAAGTATTTAAGTCCTTCAAAATATCTACTTAAGTACTCAAGTTTTTTTAAAGTTAACACTTTCAAAACCTTTGAGTACCTTGAAACTTAAAAGCCTCAAACTTTTTAAGTACTAAAAAATCATATTTCAAAAATTCCTATATACTGTTATTAAAAAAAAAGTACCTTCTACTTAAGTTTTCAAAGTGCAAGTTTGTTACCCCACAAATTCTTGAAAAATCTAGGGGGAGATTCCTTTCAGGGGAGGGAACAAAAGTTAAAGCCTTTTTTCATATTTTGCTTAAACTTAACTTTTTGAACTAGGGTTGCCATAAATCAAAAAGGGGGAGATTGTTGGTGCAGAATGCACCTAAGTCAAACCTGTGTTTTTGATAAATGGCAACATAGGTCAAAGTTAAGTCTTTCTTGTTTTCTAACAAGTTAATCAAGTGGCAGAAAAAGCCCAGCAGCTGCTAGCACCTGGCGAAGGACTGCCTGCATCCAAGCCCTAGCGAAGGACTGCTAGGCAACTGGCGGAAGGACTGCCAGTATCCAAGCCCTAGCGAAGAACAGCTAGGCTCTAGGCGAAGGACAACTTGGGACTAAAGCCCTAGCGAAGGACTGCTAGGCACCGCGGCGAAGGACAGCTCGGCATCCAAGCACTGACAAA
>JAGFNQ010005264.1:156724-238346 GCA_024364735.1 Boesenbergia rotunda
AAAGAAGAGCGTTCCTTTTAATTACTGCACTTATATTTGTAATTAAATTCTGTAAACCTTTTTGCGCCTATATAGAATTGCCCAAAGTAAACGGTCAACGACCGTGGGCCTTGGAGTAGGAGTCGACACAGGCTCCGAACCAAGTAAATCGACTGTGTCTTTGTGCTGTGTTTTCTTTTCATTTTCCGCTGTGCACTTACTCTTACGTAAATCTGAACGATTTCCGATATTCACCCCCCCTCTATCGGTTTTCTCGATCCAACAAGTGGTATCAGAGCGGGGTATTCAAACTTGGTGCAACCACCAGTTTGTTTCAATTTTATCATTCTATTTTCTTTATCTTACGAATTTTTCGAAAAAAAAAATTTTCATTCGTTTTCTTTGGCAAGGTTGGTGCAACACCCCTTGTCTTTAATTTATCCAGCACTGCTAATCCAAGACCAAGTCTTGGCAAATCTCTTTTAGCTTTTCTTTTTCAGTCTAAATGGCCATGCAAGAGGGATTCAGCACCGCCAGACCTCCACTTTTTAGTGGAGAAGACTTTTCTTACTGGAAAAGTCGCATGGAGGTCCACCTGAAAACTCAGGTGGACATGTGGATCATTATCCAGTCCGGTCTGGAGATCCCCCGAAACGCTGAAGGACTTCCACAAAGCTACTCGGAGTGGGACAACACTCTAAAGCGCAAGATAGAAGCCGACGCAAAAGCAACGCAGACCCTACAATGCGGGCTGACAAAAGAAGAGCTGAACCGCGTGGGCCCCTTCAATAGTGCAAAGGAGCTATGGACAAAACTGATCGAGCTGCACGAAGGGACTTCAGATACTCGGATCAGCAAGCGGGATCTGCTACTAAACAAATTATACACTATCAAGATGGCGGACAACGAATCAGCAGCCCAACTCCACGCACGGATCCAAGAGGTAATGAACGGTCTTCACACAATAGGTCACAAGGTCAAAAACCGTGACCTAATAAGGTATGCTCTAAACGCCTTCCCTAGAAACACCTTGTGGGCATCTATGGTAGATGCATACAAGGTCTCTAGGGATCTTTCTAAAATAAAATTAGACGAACTATTTTCTGAACTAGAACTGCACGAACAAACTAACACCAATATGGTTGAGAAAGGTATTGCTTTTCTTACAGGCAAGACTGGAAGAACAACAAAGAAGAAGCCTGAACCTGAAACCAAATCTAACTCAGACTCAGATTCAGAAGAAGAAGATAAAGATCAAACTAAGCTGGTCCGGCTCGCTCGAAGCTACTACAAGGAGCTGAAGAACCGAACCAACAAACGAAAAATCGGCCGAAGAAAGGACGAACCAATTGAACCAGCAAACAAGCCCAATGTGACCTGCTACGAGTGCAAGAAAAAGGGCCACTACAAGTCAGAGTGCCCTAACCTAAAGGAGACTAAAAACCCGAGAAGAAAGAAGGCGCTCCAAGCAACCTAGGACGAGTCTTCCTCAGAAGAAGAAGAAGAGGTACCCCAGTCCAACCTCCTAGCTCTGAACGCCTCAGATAAAGTCGAGACAGAATCAGAATCAGAACAAGAAGACGGCGAGCTGACCTTCACAGAAGACGGAGAAATTAAGGTAACTGGTTTTAATAGATTACAGTTAACTGAATTGATTTCTTTTCTTTCTCGAGATTTGGCAAAAGCCAAACTCTGGGTCGAAACCCTCCGACAGGAAGTAAAACTCCTGAAAGAGGGAGCTGACTCTAAACCCTTAACCGAGAAGGTTCAGGAAGGAACTCCTACTCAAGTTGAAAAACTTGAAAAGGAGAACTCCTCCCTGAAAACTCAGGTTAAGGATTTTAGAACAGCTTTAGAACGATTTACATCTGGTTCCAAGGGTCTTGACATGATCCTTGGAAAACAGAAATCAGTTCTAAATAGATCTGGACTTGGCTATCGAACCAAATCCCGACAAAGATCATATTTGGCTGTACTGAATCAGTCCAGAGGCAAAATTCAGGCATGGGTACCTAAACTATGCCTGAACAAACCAACTGGATCAAATCAGTATTGGATCCCCAAGGACAAGATTCACATCTTGCCTAACCATCACCGTGGCTTTAGTCCAGGGGGAGCCAAACTGAAAACTATTTTCATTATTAGATAAATTTGTAGTTCTTGATTGAAATTGCTTGTTTGATTGTCTATTTAATTTCTGCAATCTACCATGCTTAGACTTAGGTTAGTTTAAGGACTAAACAAACTTAGCTGAAATTTGACAACATAGTATTGGGTGGAGGTGAGATGATAGTACGTTGGGGAAACCAATTCTAATAAGATCAAGTTTACTTGGTCTCTTTAGACTGGTGAAACTAGCTGAAGCTACCGATCCAAGACTCAAACTAGTTAGACCAGAACTTTTCAAAGATTAATTTTGAAAATGAAATTTCATTAAAAGGCTTTGTCAAGGAAAGGGTGGATGATCCCATAAGGCTTCGGCCAAAGAAGGCCTAGTGCCTCGCCAAGACCTGGAAGCCAATTTTTGAATTTCAAATTCAAATTAATTTTTGTCAAATTCGAATCTAACACAAAATTTCAGTTATTTATAGATTTAAACATTTTTAATTATTTTCAAAGTTTTTAAAATGTAATTGTTTTCAAAATTAATCAAAATTTTCAAAACTATCAAAACCTGTCTCACAAAACCTATAAGGTTAACGTGATTGAAAACCCTAGATTTGGGTGAGACAGACTAGGCAGTGAAACTCAATTTAAGCTATTCCTGATTCTAATTGGATCCAAATCAAGAAAATTCTTTATGCGTAGGAACATAAAGATTTGGACCAATGGATGTTGGATAGCGGTTGCTCCAGACACATGACTGGAGACAAATTGAAGTTCACCAAGCTCAAACTCAAAAACCTCGGCTCAGTGGCATTTGGCAATAATGCCACACTCAAGGTAATTGGGTCAGGTAACATTGAGCTTAAATCTGATTTCATTATTAAGAAAGTTCTATTGGTTGAAAACTTTAATTTTAACTTGCTTAGCATAAGTCAGTTATGTGATACTGGTTATAGAGTTACTTTCAACAGTTCCAACTGCCTAATTAAAAATGAACAAGACTCAGAAATCATACTTAAGGGCACTAGGAAAAACAATGTATACACTATAAATCTTCCTATTATACCCAAATGTATGTTAACACAATTAGAACAATCAAACCTCTGGCATAGGAGATTAGGACATACCAATTTGAGAACTATCTCAAAAATTACCCAACTTGGCTTAATCAAAGGTATCCCCAAAATCAAAAATAATGAAAACCTAATATGTGAATCATGCAATCAAGGTAAGCAAACCAAATCCAATCACAAACTAATTCAGTCTGATTTAACTCAAACCACACTTGAGCTCCTGCACCTTGACCTATTTGATTCACATGGAGCCAAGTCACTAAGCGGGAACCGATACTGCTTAGTAATAGTTGATGATTACTCTAGGTTTACCTGGGTTAGGTTCCTAAAAACCAAAGATGTAACCCTAAACCTATTCAATGAATTCTGTAAACTAATTGAAAATCAAAACGACACTAAAATTAAAAGACTTAGGAGTGATCACGGGGGAGAATTTGAGAATCAACGATTCGAAGAATTCTGTAAAATAAATGGGTATTTACATGAATTTTCATGTCCTAGAACCCCCTAACAAAATGGGATAGTTGAGCGAAGAAATAGAACACTACAAGAAGCCGCTAGGGCTATGCTCAACGAATTTAAACTAGCAAACCAATTCTGGGCAGAAGCAACTAGTACAGCCTGTTATATCCAAAATAGGGTTTTGATTAATAAACGACACAATAAACCCCCTATGAACTGTACTACCATAGACTTCCAAACCTACACTACCTAAGAGTCTTTGGATGCAAAATCCATATCCTAAACACCAAAGACTATTTAGGAAAGTTTCAATCCAAGTCAAACCCAGGCATTTTTCTAGGGTATTCAACCACAAGTAGAGCCTATAGAGTTTACAACAAACAAACTAGGAAAATTGAAGAAACAACCAACTTAATTTTTGATGAAGAAATCAATTCAAATTCTAATAATCCAGAACCAATTTCATCAAACTCTGACCAAGAAAATGAACAACTAATCGAACCCTTAAACGAACTAACTATTGAACCAATTAATGAACCAAGAATCGAACCACCAAATGAACCAGTCCAAAGAGTCGAACCAAATAGTGAACCAAACCAACCAGCCGGACCTGAGGCTGAACCAAGCTCTAGAAGAACAAAGAAACCCAGACTTAGTCACCCAACCGATCAAATTATGGGTGATCCAACTCTAGGAGTAAGGACTAGGTCCTCCTATAGAAACCTCAGTCAAATAGCTATGATATCAAAAATAGAACCCAAAACTATAGATGAAGCCCTACCTGACCCTGACTGGATCATAGCTATACAAGAAGAATTGGCCCAATTTGAGAGGAACCAAGTCTGGGAACTAGTGCCTAAACCTGAAGATAAATCCATCATAGATACTAAGTGGGTCTTTAGGAACAAGCTAAATGATCAAGGAGAAATAGTCAGAAATAAAGCCCGCTTAGTAGCTAAGGGATTCAGCCAAGTAGAGGGACTAGACTATGACGAAACATATGCCCCAGTAGCTAGACTTGAGTCCATTAGAATGTTATTGGCCTTTGCATCCCATAAAGGATTCAAATTATATCAAATGGATGTAAAGTCAGCCTTTTTAAATGGATTTATTAAAGAAGAAGTTTATGTAGGGCAACCCCCCGGGTTTGAGGACTTAGACAAACCTAACCACGTCTACAAACTAACTAAAGCCCTATATGGATTAAAACAAGCACCTAGGGCTTGGTATGAAAGACTATCAAATTACTTAACTACTAAAGAATTTAAACAAGGCCAAATTGACTCAACCCTATTCATTAAAACCCTAGGAAAAGATATATTTATTGCCCAAATTTACGTAGATGACATAATCTTTGGATCCACCAACACCAACTTTCTAAAAGAATTTGTCAAGATAATGGAAGATGAATTTGAAATGAGCTTAGTTGGTGAGCTTACATTTTTCCTAGGACTACAAATCAAACAAACTAGGGATGGTAATTATGTTCATCAATTCAAATATGCTAAAGAATTAATAAAGAAATTTAAAATGGATAACTCTAAAAGCATAAGTACCCCCATGGCCACTAATGTAAAAATAGATAGTGACCCTGATGGTAAACCAGTGGATCCTAAACTCTATAGGAGTATGATAGGTAGCCTACTGTACCTTACAGCCAGCAGACCTGATATTCTTTTTCCTGTAGGGATGTGTGCTAGATACCAAACTTGTGCTAAGGAAACGCACTTAGCAGCCCTAAAAAGAATTTTAAGATATGTAAAGGGCACCCTAAATGTAGGGATTTGGTATCCTAGAACCTCAACTTTTGATTTAACAGGATACACAGATTCTGACTATGCAGGCTGTAAATTAGATAGAAAGAGCACAAGTGGAAGCCGCCAACTGTTAGGTCAGAGTCTAGTTAGTTGGTGCAGCAGAAAACAACACTGTGTAGCGCTATCCACAACTGAAGCTGAGTATGTGGCATTAGGAGAATGTGTGGCTCAACTTTTATGGATGATGCACACACTTAAGGACTTTCAGCTCAACTACACCCAAACTCAAGTATTTATTGACAATATAAGTTCAATTAATTTAACTAAGAACCCAATTCAACACTCCAGAACCAAACATATAGAAGTCAAACATCATTTTGTAAGAGACCATGTAGCCAGGGGTGAAATAGCACTTAAGCATATTGACTCTAAATCCAACCTAGCTGATATATTCACAAAACCCTTACCTGAATCTGAGTTCAGTTCACTAAGAAGGCAGTTAGGATTGTGTTCAGTAGAATAGTTTAACTCAATTGTTTTACTCTACTTGATTTCAAAAATAAGTTTTCTAAAATTAGAATTTTGAAAAACTGTTTTATTTAAATTTCAAAATCAGTTTTCATTTTTAACTTAGTTTCTGTTTCAAAAATCAATTTTAAAATCTTTTCGACTTAGTTTTATATTTATTTTAAAACTACCCCCTTCAAAACTAGGGCTTTTTCGAAAATGGACTTAGCCTAGGCTTTAACCCTAGAACTGCATGCACCTATAGACTTAGAAGCCAGCATCTCACAAGCACCTTAGGGTACTTTTGCTTGATAACCTAGAAAGGGGTGAGATGCTTAGGTCTTTGCCTCAATTCAAGATGCT
Organism: Boesenbergia rotunda; assembly: GCA_024364735.1. NCBI lineage: Eukaryota > Viridiplantae > Streptophyta > Magnoliopsida > Zingiberales > Zingiberaceae > Boesenbergia > Boesenbergia rotunda. Next base: position 162,972 of record JAGFNQ010005264.1, read on the forward strand.
TTAAGTCAGTGCATCTGCAGAAATTGGGGCACTAAATACAACTTACATAGCAATCAAGTTAAGTGTCAAGTTTAGAAAATCTAACTTGAACAAAAACACTTAACTTGACTAACCCTAGCAAAAACTACTGTTTATAACAGTTAGCAAGTAGCTAATTGGGTTAGACAGGCCCCTACAGAGAGAATTGATTGATTTAGTGTAAATTTAATTATGAATTGATTCAGTACAGCAAAAATTTTACTTATTTCCTTTAGTTATACTGTACTTATTTGTTTTGATATATGGCAAAGGGGGAGAGATAGGAAGATAGGAAAGGAGAGAGTAAAATTTTCTTTTCAAAAATTTTCTTAACTCTATCCTGTATGCAAAAAGTATTCAAATCAAAAATTTTCTTAACTCTATCCGTTATGCAAAAAGTATTCAAAAGTTTAACTTTTTGAAAAATACTTAAGCTTTCAAAACTTCTACTTAAGTTTTCAAAATTTTGCTAAGTATTTAAGTCCTTCAAAATATCTACTTAAGTACTCAAGTTTTTTTAAAGTTAACACTTTCAAAACCTTTGAGTACCTTGAAACTTAAAAGCCTCAAACTTTTTAAGTACTCAAAAATCATATTTCAAAAATTTCCTATATACTGTTATTAAAAAAAAAGTACCTTCTACTTAAGTTTTCAAAAGTGCAAGTTTGTTACCCCACAAATTCTTGAAAAATCTAGGGGGAGATTCCTTCCAGGGGGAGGGAACAAAAGTTAAAGCCTTTTTCATATTTTGCTTAAACTTAACTTTTTGAACTAGGGTTGCCATAAATCAAAAAGGGGGAGATTGTTGATGCAGAATGCACCTAAGTCAAACATGTGTTTTGATAATGGCAACATAGGTCAAAAGTTAAGTCTTTCTTGTTTTCTAACAAGTTAATCAAGTGTGCAGAAAAAGCCCTAGCGAAGGACTGCCTGCATCCAAGCCCTAGCGAAGGACTGCTAGGCAACTGGCGAAGGACTGCCAGTATCCAAAGCCCTAGTGAAGAACAGCTAGGCTCCAGGCGAAGGACAACTTGGGACTAAAGCCCTAGCGAAGGACTGCTAGGCACCGGGCGAAGGACAGCTCGGCATCCAAGCACTGACAAAGGACCGTCAGGCAAAAGTCCAACCAAAGGAACGGTTGGCATCAGGTAAATTCTCCCGAGAGGAGTAGGTGAGGACGCATTCCCCATCGAGGGAACAGTAGGCGTCGGTTCGACCTAGGGCTCCATTTTGGAGACCAAAGTCAGAACCAAGACAGCTAAGGCTGTATAAATCTAATAATTTATTATGTTATTGTGCTTTGGACTAACCCTGGATGCAGGACCGAAGGAACATGAGTCTGCAGCTCAGAGTGCCTCAAAGGAGTGAGGCAACTGCTGACCAGGGCGCCCGGAGTGTCCCGAGCGCCCCCAAGGTGAACACCAAACACAACAAATGCAAAGTGGCTTCGACAGTTCATATTCGGGGCGCCCCCGTGCTCCCGGGCGCCCCCGCTGCTCCCGGGCGCCCCCAGCGTCCCGGGCGCCCCCATGCGCACACCTCGAACCGATACACTTCGAAGCCAGAAGATAAGGATTGACCCGGTCAACCCGGGCGCCCCGACCGCTTCGGGCGCCCCGGTCAAAGCGGATCCTGAGGATAAGGGGATCAAACGGCGACCGAGCTACAACCGGATCAAACGCCACGTGGGGGGCGCCCCCGACATCCCGGGCGCCCCCAGGCCCTATATAAAGGGCCCTCGACCCCATGCTTCGAACACAACTTCCATTCAACGCCTCAAAGCTCTTCTGCTCTCGCGACTTGCTCCGGAAACCTTCCAACACGAGCCGACGACGTCCTGCTGCTCCGAAAAAGTTGATCTACTCCGGACGTCGGTAAAGAAGAGCGTTCCTTTTAATTACTGCACTTATATTTGTAATTAAATTCTGTAAACCATTTTGCGCCTATATAGAATTGCCCAAAGTAAACGGTCAACGACCGTGGGCCTTGGAGTAGGAGTCGACACAGGCTCCGAACCAAGTAAATCGACTGTGTCTTTGTGCTGTGTTTTCTTTTCATTTTCCGCTGTGCACTTACTCTTACGTAAATCGAACGATTTCCGATATTCACCCCCCCCTCTATTGGTTTTCTCGATCCAACAAATAATATGTGGTTGAATTAAGGGAATCTGTCTCTTAATTTAATAAGATTTGTTTTAGAGAAATCAAAGTCTTAAACATATTATTTCCGAAATTGATTATGATAATTTAGGAAATTGTTTCCCAAAATAATTTCTTGAATAAAGTATGAAATTAGAATTAGGAAATCCAGTTCCTAATTCAATTAATGAGACTTGATAAATTAAGTCACATACATACTTTATTAAGGAAATCGTTAGAACATGACATAATTATATGTCATGAATGTGCATAAAAGAAAAAGATGAGACCCAAAACCCCTTACAAAATATTAAGGCCAACACCTTCCATTAATATGGTTAGAACCAGAGTTTTGTTTCTCGTTTGGGTTGATGTGCACATCCATGCCCGGCTTGAACCTCAACATGTTCAAACCATGGAATTAGTTTATGATTAATATAGTTGGAGTCAGAGGTCAATCCTTAGTTTTGGTTGTTGGACACATCCAAGCCTGACTAAACGGTTGAATGAGCTCCAATCATATTAAAACTATTTCTTGATTAATGGGTCAGCCTTAAGCTTGGAGCATCGATTTGTTGTGAAACAGCCAAGGTCGATGTAAAGAGAGGTGCAGTTGGGTGCTATGTATATTGTTGCGTACTTGTTAATGAGTTAACAACCCAATGATTTATGCAAACATTCAATTACTTGATAGCATAATGTGATAGTTACATATGTCTAATATGTAATCGGTATAATTACCTACCTTCATAGCTAAGAATAAATTGATGGACTCCAGCCATGATTGTTCTTATCTATGGTTGGATATCAACCTATTTGGAGATGTTCCTACGATCTCCCGAATTGAAAAAGGGTTATTCAATTCGAAAAATAAATAGGATTTAATTAATGTATATTGATGCATTCTTTATCATTCTCATCACATAACCTCAATTTGTATTTCTAGGATAATCACCTAATCATATCTTCTCTGAATTTGCGTTACATTTTGGACACCAATAAGTTAACTAAGGCCAAAAAGATTGAAAAGGCACCAAAAGGCACTTGCCATCACTGCGGCAAGGAGGGCCACTGGCGAAGAAACTGCAAGGTTTATCTTGAAGTCCTTGAAGAAGAAGGCATCCGATGACATCCTCTTCAGGCATCATCGTTATTGAATGTCACTCTATTTCCTCGTACACCTGGGTACTTGATACTGGGTGTAGCTGACATATATGTAATGACATACAGGGGCTATGGAATAGAAGAAGACTCGTCAAGGGAGAAGCGAATTTACGAGCTGGAAATGGACCAAAGATTGCTGTTATTGCCATCGGAACTGTTGGATCGAGCGAAACGATAGAGGGGGGGGGGGTGAATATCGTAAAATGTTCGGCTTTAATAAGTTAGAGAAATTACGCAGCGGAAATTTAAATCAAGCATGCAAACACCAAGTTTTTTACTTGGTTTGGAGTTGCGGTCGACTCCTACTACAAGGCCCACGGTAGTTGACCGTTTTCTGCTGGCAATTCTATATTTTCGCAAAACCAGTTTACAGAAATGAATTACAAGTATAGTAAAGTAAACTTTAAAAGAAACTCTTCTTTTACCGACGTCCGATGTAGGTTGTATTTTCGAAGCAGCGGGACGTCGTCGACGCTTGAGTCATGAGTCGGGAGGTTTCCAGAGCAGAGCGAGGGAGCAGAAGAGCATGATTCCGTTGAATAAATTGAGTGTTGAAGCCTTGGGGTCGAGGGTCCCTTTTATAGCCCCTGGGGGTGCCCGAGATGTCGGGCACCCCCCCACGTGTCAGCTGATCCGAGTTGCACTTGGTCAGCTCTGATCCCTTCAAACTCGGGATCAGATCTTGACTGGGGCGCCCGGGACGCTGGGGGCGCCCGGGTTGACCGGGTCAGGCTCTTATCCTGTTGGGTTCTCGCTGGCTTGCTTCCTTAGCTTGATCTGGGGCGCCCGGGAGCACGGGGGCGCCCTGCCTATAAGCTGCCGAAGCTTACAAATGCTCTGCTTCTTTTGTATTAACCTTGGGCGCGCCCGGGACACTCCGGGCGCCCTGGTCAGCTGCTGCCTCACTCCTTTGAGGCTCTCTGAGCTGCAGACACTCGTTCCTTCGGTCCTGCATCCAGGGTTAGTACAAAACAACATAGAGCAATATTATATCAATTTTATACAGCCTTAGCTGTCTTGTTTCTGACTTTGGGTCTCCAAAATGGAACCCTAGGTCGAACCGACGCCTACTGTTCCCTCGACGGGGAACGCGTCCTCACCTACTCCTCTCGGGAGAATTTACCTGATGCCAACCAGCTCCTCAAGGTTGGACTTTTTGCCCAGCAGTCCTTCGCCAGGTGCCTAGCTGTCCTTCGCCAGGTCTTCAATACCAAGCTGCCCTTTGCCTGGTGCCTAGCAGTCCTTCGCTAGGGCATCGTTCCTAGCATTCCTTCGCCAGGAGCCTAGCAGTCCTTCGCTAGGGCTTTATATCCTAGCATTCCTTCGCCAGGTGCCTAGCAGTCCTTCGTTAGGGCGTTGTGTCCTGGCATTCCTTCCCCAGGTGCCTAGCAGCCCTTCGCTAGGACTTTTCCTGCACACTTGAGTAACATGTTAGATAAACATTATACCTTAACTTTTGAACCCTTTTGTCATTATCAAAACATAGGTTTGACTTGGGTTGTTTGGGGGCGCCCGCAATGGCTCGGGCGCCCCGGATAGGTTGATTTTGCAGCTTTTGCTGCTTTAACTGATATGGGGACGCCCGCGTGGTTCGGGGCGCCCCGGTCAAGGGGTAAAGGCAGCTTTTTGCCTTAAAGAGAGAAAAAGTCACGTGGGGGCGCCCGAGGGGTCACGAGCGCCCGGAGTATGTATGAATGGACAAATTTGATGTCTTGTCATTGTTTGACCATGATTTAGTTGGTTTGACCATGGTTTGAAATGATTTGACTGCTTTGACCATGGTTTGACTATATTGACCATGGTTTGATCATGTTGACCATGGTTTGACTGCGTTGACCATGATTTGACTACGTTCTGAACTACAGGATTAAAGCACAATATATGTATTGAAGGAATTACAATTGAGTTTAATTTTACTGTCTCACCCAATTTAGGGTTTTCAATCACGTTAGCCTTATAGGTTTTGTGAGACAGGTTTTAATAAAAGAATTTTTGAAAAACATGATTTATTTTGAAAAACTTAATTTAATTTTGAAAATAGTTGAATTTACTTTTAAAAAAATGTTTAAATTTACAACTAACTAAAAATTTGTGTTAGATTTGAATTTGACAGAGACTAATTTGAATTTGAATTTCAAAGATTGGCTTCCAGGTCTTGGCGAGGCACTAGGCCTTCTTTGGCCGTAGCCTTATTGGATCATCAACCCTTTCCTTGACAAAGCCTTTCAGTGAAATTTCATTTTCAAAATTAATCTTTGGAAAATTCTGGTCTGACTAGTTTGGGTCTTGGATCGGTAGCTTCGGCTAGTTTCACCAATCTAAAGAGACCAAGTAGAGTATACTTGAGCTTATTAGAATTGGATTCCCTAACGTACTATCATCTCACCTCCTCCCAATACTATGTTGTCAAATTTCAGTTAAGTTGGTTCAGTCCTTAATCTAACCATTCCTAAGTCTAAGCATGATAAATTGCAGAAATTAAATAAACAAGCAAACATGCAATTTGAAAGCAAGAATTGAATTCTATCTAACAATAAATATGGTTTTTAACTTGGCTCCCCCTGGACTATAGCCACGATAATGGTTTGGCAAGATGGGAATCTTGTCCTTGGGGATCCAATATTAATTTGATCCAGTTTGTTTGTTCAGACATAGTTTGGGTACCCATGCCTGAGCTTTAGGTCTGGACTGGTTCAGTACCGCATAATAGGATCTTTGTCTAGATTTGGTTCTATAGTCTAGTCCGGATCGATTTAGAACTGATTTCTGTTTTCCAAGAATCATGTCAAGACGCTTGGAACCAGAGGTGAATCGTTCTAAAGCTGATCTAAGGTCCTTAACCTGAGTTTTCAGGACGGAATTCTCTTTCTCAAGTTTTTCAACTTTAGTAGAGGTTCCTTCTTGAACCTTCTCAGTTAAGGGTTTAGAGTCAGCTCCCTCTTTCAGGAGTTTTACTTCCTGTCGGAGGGATTCGACTCGGAGTTTAGCTTTCGCCAAATCTCGAGAAAGATATGATATTAATTCATTTAATTGACTTCTAGTAAAACCACTTACCTTGATTTCGCCGTCCTCTGAGAATGTCAGTCTGTCGTCCTCCTGTTCTGATTCTGACTCGGTCTCGACTTCTTCTGAGGCGGTTAGAGTGAGTAGGTTCGATTGTGGGATCTCTTCTTCTTCGGAGGAGGAGGACTCATCCCACGTTGCTTGAAGTACTTTCTTCTTCCTTGTCTTCTTTGCTTCCTTCAAGTTAGGGCATTCGGTCTTGTAGTGGCCCTTCTTCTTGCACTCGTAGCAGGTCACGTTGGGCTTGCTCTTTTCATTTGTGGGTTCAGCTGGTTCATCCTTTCTTCGGCTGGCTTTCCTTCTGTTGGTTTGGTTCTTTAATTCCTTGTAGTAGTTTCTTGCCAGTCGGACCAGCTTTGGTCGATCTCCTTCATCTTCAGAGTCTGCGTCTGATTCAGACTCAGGTGTTGGTTGAGGTTTCTTCTTGGATTTCTTGAATTCGGGCGTGAAGTTGAGCTGCTGTTTCGTTGTCGGTCATTTTGATCGTATACAGCTTGTTCAGGAGCAGATCTCTCTTGCTGATCCGAGTGTCTGATGTTCCTTCGTGCAGCTCGATCAGTTTCCCCCACAGCTCCTTGGCACTGTTGAAAGGACCCACCCGGTTCAGCTCTTCTTTTGTTAAGCCGCATTGGAGGGTCTGGGTCGCCTTTGCATCAGCTTCAATTTTCCGTTTCAGAGCGGTGTCCCACTCTGTGTAGGTTTGAGGTACTCCTTCAGCATTTTTCGGGATCTCCAGTCCGGACTGGATGATTATCCACATGTCCACCTGAGTTTTCAGGTGGACCTCCATTCTGCTCTTCCAGTAGGAGAAGTCCTCCCCACTGAAGAGAGGTGGTCTTGCAGTGCTGAAGCCTTCTTGCATGGCCATTTATCTGTGACTAAGAAAAAGAGAGAGAGATATCCCAAGACTTGGTCTTGGATTAGTAGTGCGGGATAAAGAAAAAAAAAATATTTGTCGAGGGGTGTTGCACCAACCTCGATTAACGAGAAAAGAGACAAAAAATTTCGAAAAAGAATATTAAAAAGATTTCAAAAAAAATCCAAAAATTACTCAAATTGGTGGTTGCACCAAATTTGAGCTTCCCCGCTCTGATACCACTTGTTGGATCGAGAGAAACGATAGAGGGGGGGTGAATATCGTAAAACGTTCAGATTTAATAAGTTAGAGAAATTACGCAGCGGAAATTTAAATCAAGCACGAAAACACCAAGTTTTTTACTTGGTTTGGAGTCGCGGTCGGCTCCTACTACAAGGCCCACGGTCGTTGACCGTTTTCTGCTGGCAATTCTATATTTTCGCAAAACCAGTTTACAGAAATGAATTACAAGTATAGTAAAGTAAACTTTAAAAGAAACTCTTCTTTTACCGACGTCCGATGTAGGTTGTATTTTCGAAGCAGCGGGACATCGTCGGCGCTTGAGTCTTGAGTCGGGAGGTTTCCGGAGCAGAGCGAGGGAGCAAAAGAGCGTGATTGCGTTGAACGAATTGAGTGTTGAAGCCTTGGAGTCGAGGGTCCCTTTTATAGCCCCTGGGGGCGCCCGGGACGTCGGGGGCGCCCCCCCACGTGTCAGCTGATCCGAGTTGCACTCGGTCAGCTCTAATCCCTTCAAACTAAGGATCAGATATTGACTGGGGCACCCGGGACGCTGGGGGCACCCGGGTTGACCGGGTCAGGCTCTTATCCTGTTGGCTTCTCGCTGGCTTGCTTCCTTAGCTTGATCTGGAGTGCCCGGGAGCATGGGGGCGCCCGAGAGCACGGGGGCACCCTTCCTATAAGCTGCCGAAGCTTACAAATGCTCTGCTTCTTTTGTATTAACCTTGGGGGCGCCCGGGACACTCCGGGCGCCCTGGTCAGCTGCTGCCTCACTCCTTTGAGGCTCTCTGAGCTGCAGACACTCGTTCCATCGGTCCTGCATCCAGGGTTAGTACAAAACAATATAGAGCAATATTATATCAATTTTATACAGCCTTAGCTGTCTTGGTTCTGACTTTGGGTCTCCAAAATGGAACCCTAGGTCGAACCGACGCCTACTGTTCCCTCGACGGGGAATGCGTCCTCACCTACTCCTCTAGGAGAATTTACCTAATGCCAACCGGCTCTTCCGGTTGGACTTTTTGCCCAGCAGTCCTTCGCTAGGTGCCGAGGTGTCCTTCGCCAGGTCTTCAATACCAGCTGCCCTTTGCTTGGTGCCTAGCAGTCCTTCGCTAGGGCTTCGTATCCTGGCATTCCTTCGCCAGGAGCCTAGCAGTCCTTCGCTAGGGCTTTATATCCTGGCATTCCTTCTCCAGTGCCTAGCAGTCCTTCGCTAGGGCTTTGTGTCCTGGCATTCCTTCGCCAGGTGCCTAGCAGCCCTTCGCTAGGACTTTTCCTGCACACTTGAGTAACATGTTAGATAAACATTATACCATAACTTTTGAACCCTTTTGCCATTATCAAAACATAGGTTTGACTTGGGTGCTTTCTGCACCAACAGGAACATATTTGCTAAAGCTCCCTACTGGACTTGTCTTAGAATTGGATAATTATTATTTTGTTCCTTCGTTAATAAAGAACATTGTATCTATTTCATGCTTCAATGAAAAGGGTTATCATTTAACTTTTAGTAACAATTGCTGTTACATAACTTTAAATGGTGTTCTTTGTGGGACCGGAACTTTATGCAATGGTATCTACACGTTAGATTTATCCGGTGACGTTTTCAATATCGAAGTTAGCAACAAACGTGCTCGAATAGATAATCAAATAGACTCCTATATGTGGCATTGTCGTCTTGGCCATGTAAGCAAGAAACACATGACCAAATTACACCGATGTGGAATTCTGGAATCATTTGAACCTGGTTCATTTTATACATGCAAATCATGCTTAAAAGGCAACAAGACCAAATTACCCTTTTCCGAAAAAGGTAAACCAGTGGGAGAATTTCTTAGTCTAATACATACTGATGTATGTGGACCAATGTCAACTCTTGCACAAGGAGGCTATAGCTACTTCATTACCTTTATCGATGATCACTCACGATTCGGGTATGTGTTCTTAATGAAACACAAATCTGAAGCTTTTGAGAAATTCAAAGAGTTCAAAAGTGAAGTAGAGAAACAGCTTGGCAAAAGTATTAAGATACTTCGATCCAATCTGGGTGGTGAATAATTAAGTCAAGAGTTTCAAGATTATCTTAGGGACAATGGGATATTGTCTCAATGGACTCCACCATATACACCACAGCATAATGGTGTATCTGAGAGGCGTAACCGAACCTTGATGGACATGGTTAGATCTATGATGAATCATGCAACTCTTCCAAAATCATTTATCTCATCTAAACAGAGTCCCGACCAAGGTAGTCTCTACTACTCCATATGAGACGTGGAATAGTAAAAAACCTCATTTATCTCATCTAAAGATATGGGGTTGTCCTGCTTATGTAAAGCGGACTGTATCAGACAAATTGGATGCTAAGTCTGATAAATGTCTATTTATTGGATACCCTAAGGAAATGAAAGGTTACCAATTCTATCATCCCTTGGAACAAAAGGTGTTTGTTTCAAGGCATGTTGTATTTCTAGAAAATGAATTTCTTTTACAAGAAAACAGTGGGAGTAGCATTGAACTTGAAGAAGTTCAAGAAACTCCAATAGACAGAGACACCTAGTCTAGACCCACAACCAATAACTCATAATGATGAGCTATCAGTTAAACCTAAAACAACACCACTTCTTCGTAGGTCTGATAGGACACGCAATATTCCAGAGAGATACGGATTTCTCATAAGTGAATCGAACGACGTGTTACTCATTAACGATGACGAACTTATCAGTTATGAAGATGTTCTAAAAAATTCAGAAAGGGATAAATGGCTTGAAGCCATGAAGTTGGAAATGGATTCCATGTACAAAAATCAAGTATGGGACTTGGTTAACCCACCTGAAGGGATTAAGCCCATAGGGTGCAAGTGGGTTTTCCAGAAGAAAACCGACATAGAAGGTAATGTTGTTACCTTTAAGGCTAGATTAGTGGCAAAAGGATATCGTCAGAAACAAGGAATTGATTATGACGAAACCTATTCGCCAGTAGCTATGCTTAAATCCATTCGGATGCTCCTGGCCATAGCAGCTCATTATGATTATAAGATATGGCAAATGGATGTGAAAACAGCTTTCCATAATGGAAACCTGCTTGAGGATGTATACATGATACAACCTGAAGGTTTCACATCGGTTAATAAAACCAAAATATGCAAGCTTCGACGATCCATATATGGACTAAAGCAAGCACCAAGAGCTGGAACATCCGTTTTGATGAGACAATCAAAGAGTTTGATTTCTCACAAAATCCTGATGAACCTTATGTGTACAAGAAGGTTAGTGGGAGTGCAGTCGTATGAAGGATCAATTTAGGCGTGCAGAGGGGGGGGTGAATGCACTTCTTTTTGTCTTTTCGATCCTTTTGATCTCTACAGAATTGTTAGCGTAGCGGAAATAATATGTAAAAGAATTAGAGACAATGCTAACACTTATCGGTTACTTGGTATCCACCCAGATGGGTGACTAGTCCAAGGATCCACGCCGCGAGCACCATTTTTCACTATCGAAAAGTCTCCTTGAGGTGGAGAAACCTTTACAGCAAGATCTTCCTCTTTACAGATGCAGAAATACAATAGAGGAAGCAACAATCACTCTACAGTTGGGCAGCATTTCGTTACTGTACAGAACCGTACCGTACATGTACAAAACGAGCTCCTTTTATAGGTGAACAGGACAGATTCGCAATCTATCCTGCCCGCACCAGTCGACTGCCCCTGGGGCAGTCGACTGGAATAGCATTAATTGCTAGCCAACGGCTAGTTTCGGGGGTATACCAGTCGACTGCCCAAATGCCAGTCGACTGGTCCGAGGCTGCAAACTTTCTATGGGTTTTGGCAGTCGACTGCCCCAAGGCCAGTCGACTGCCCTGCCTCACAGCTCAGCTCCAGCCACTCCGGACCTTCTCCTTCGCGTGTACCTTCAGATCTGCTCCCTTGGCTTGCCCCTTGAAGTCCTCTTCCTCTGGCTATCGTCCCTCGGATGCGCACGCAAGCCTTCCCTTGGCTTGCCTCCATGCCACCCTTCATGTGTGCCCTTGAAGTCCACTTCCCGGCTTGCCCTTGGAGCTCTCCTCCCTCGGCTCTCATCCCTCAGATATGTCCACCGAGTGTGATTCTCCAAGTCCTGCAAACTCAATCACACACATCAAATACAACATAACACTCTAACCTTAAACCTATTCCCCCACACATCAAAACCATGATCTTCCAATCATTTAAGGGTCGATTGCCTCAACAATCTCCCCCTTATAGATGTGTGGCAATATGTTTAAGTTAAAGATAAATAACCGCCACAATAACAATAGCAAAAGATAGCAATTGAAAAAGCATGAGGCATAGTAACCCTAAAAGGCAACCTTCCCCTTAACCTATGTCTTCTCCCCAATTTTCAATTCTAATCTAAATCCAAGTTAAGTTTCCACTTAACAACAACAATATGTTAAAAATATAAGACATATCAGAACCTAAGAGGTACCTCCCCCTTAATCCATGTCTTCTCCATTTTTAAACATTCAAGTTCTAAGAAAACCTTAAATCATCCATTTCAAGTTAAAATTCTAACTTAAACCATCCATTCTCCCCCTTTGACACCATCAAAATGATTGCCTCAAGCAACCAAAACCCATGGCACCAAATGAGAGAATTTTTAATTTCTGAGATTTCTCACAGTGGCTGAAAACTTGCGCGCCAGTCGACTGCCCATAGGGCAGTCGACTGATACGCTATCAGTCTGAGTTTTCAGATTTTCTGTCGAATTTCAGAAACTCCCAGAAAATTTCAAAAATTATAAAATTTTGCATACATGTTTGAAATCTTATACTCTATCAGGGAAAAATATTAAACCATATAAAATTTCAAGCATGCATGACTTTTGATAAAAATCCAAAAGCTTTGAAAACCACTACATTTTGTATCAAACTTTGAAACAAATTTGCAATCATATGACTTTTAAAAACATGGCAAATTGTATAGGTCATAAAATGGTTTTCAAAAGTTTAAAATGTCCAACTATGATCTTTGGGCAAAATATCCATTGATTAAACACTTGTCTTCCCCATAGTTGGTCTAATTTTCATATTTAATACTTTTAATGGTTCAACAATGTGCCACAAGCACAAGTGAGCCAAGTGTATCGCATAATGATTCAAGCACCCTTTTTCACATCAATGTTCATCCTATACTTCCACAAAACACATTCCAAGGCCTCTTCTTAAGGATGCAAATTCTGATTCGGGAAGAGGCTTTGTAAATATGTCGGCTAGGTTTGACTTTGATTCAACATAGTGTAGTTCTATATCTCCCCTTGCCACATGGTCTCTAATGAAGTGATGTTTCACTTCAATGTGTTTTGTCCTAGAATGGTGAACCGGATTTTTAGTTAAATTGATTGTACATACATTATCACACAAGACTTTGACCTTGGTGTAATGTAGCTCATAATCCTCTAAAGTGTGAATGATCCAAAGGAGTTGAGAAACACACCCACCCATTGCCACATATTCGGCTTTCGTTCTTGATAGGGCAACGCATGGTTGTTTCCTACTACTCCAACTAACTAAGGAAGACCCAAGAAATTGACACCCTCCACTTGCACTCTTCCTATCTAGCTTACAACCCGCATAGTCTGAGTCGGTGTATCCAATTAGGTCAACACTAGGGGTTCTAGGATACCAAAGTCGACATTGAGGGTCCCTTTCACATACCTTAAGATTCTCTTGACTACAATCAAATGGGACTCTTTGGCACAAGATTGGTACCTTGCACACATACCTACCGAAAAAAGTATGTCGGGTCTACTAGCGGTTAGGTATAGAAGGCTACCAATCATGCTCCTATATTGTTTAGAGTCTACCATTTTTCCTTCAATGTCACTATCCATTTTCACATTGGTTCCTATAGGTGTAGATGCTACCTTAGCATTTTCTAAACCAAATTTCTTTAACATCTCCTTAGCATACTTGGTTTGAAAGACATGTGTACCTTCATTAGTTTGCTTAACTTGAAGGCCTAAGAAAAAGGTTAACTCTCCTACAAGACTCATCTCAAATTCATCTTCCAAACACTTGATGAATTCTTGTAGGAAATCATTGTTTGTTGACCCAAAAATGATATCGTCTACATAGACTTGGGTAACAAATATTTCTTTGTCCTTAGATTTTAGAAACACTGTAGGGTCAATTGTTCCTCTCCTAAACCCCTTAGACACTAGAAATGAGGAAAGTCTTTAATACCAAGCCCGGGGAGCTTGTTTCTATCCATATAAGGCTTTTCTTAATTTAAACACATGTCTTGGATAGTTAGGGTCCTCAAACCCGGGGGTTGTTCTACATATACCTCTTCCTTAATGATCCCATTGAGGAATGTCGACTTCACATCCATTTGGTGGAGTGTGAAGCCCATGTGAGCGGCATAGGCTAGTAGAATTCGAATTGATTCTAACCTAGCTATGGGGGCATAAGTTTCATCATAATCTAGTCCATCAACTTGGTTAAACCCCCTAGCTACCAATCTAGCCTTGTTTCTAGTGATTTTACCTTGGTCATCTAGTTTGTTCCTAAAGACCCATCTAGTGGTTACAATAGTGCAATCATTGGGCCTAGGAACTAACTCCCAAACTTCACTTCTCTCAAATTGATTTAGCTCTTCTTGAATTGCTAAGACCCAATCAACATCTCCCAATGCTTCATCAATGTACTTGGGTTCTAATTGGGAGATTAGAGCTATTTGACTAGTTTGATCCCTAAACTAGGACCTAGTGCTTACTCCTTGAGCTACATCACCTACTATTTGGTCAATGGGGTGATCATGGTGATGTCTCAAGGGCCTAGAGGTTGTAGGTTCATTTACTCCTTCTTCCTCATCCTCTAGTATATTTTTTACTCCCCCTTGATCATTGCCCTCCAAATGTAGGTCTTGGATTCCTTGGGCAACGGGTTGGATCTCCTCTATGTCTTTATCAATTGAGGCCTTCCTAGGGTAGGTATTAGTTGTTTTGTCAAATTTAACATTCGAAGACTCCTCAATCATCTTTGTCCTCTTGTTGTACACTCTATAACCCCTACTAGTTAAAGAGTACCCTACTAAAATCCCTTCATCGGCTTTTGACTCAAATTTCCTTAGGTCATCTTTGGTGTTTAGGATGTAGACTTTACATCCAAAGACTCTAAAATAGTGGACTTGAGGTACCCTTCCATTCCATAATTCAAATGGTGTTTTCCCTAGAAACCTATGTACTAACACCCGGTTTTGAATATAGCAAGCGGTGTTGACCGCTTCGGCCCAAAAGTAGCTAGGAAGAGAGTATGCATTAAGCATAGTCCTAGCAGCTTCTTATAGGGCTCGGTTCCTTCTCTCAACTACCCCATTTTGTTGAGGAGTCCTTAGGCATGAAAACTCATGCTTGTACCCATTTTCAACATAAAATTGTGTGAAACTAGCGTTTTGGAACTCCCCACCATGGTCACTCCTAATTCGGTTTATTTTCATATTCTTTTCGTTTTCTACCCTTTTACTAAATCCTATAAAGATCTCTAGGGTGTCATCCTTATGTTTCAAGAAGTAGACTCATGTAAACCTAGAAAAGTCATCTACTATCACTAGGCAATACTTACTCCCTACAAGTGAGGGAGTACTGTGACAATCAAATAAATCTATGTGCAAAAGTTCTAAGGGCAAAGAGGTAGTGATTAGGGTTTTAACTTTGTGTGATGACTTTGATTGCTTACCCTCTTGGCATGCATCACACAACTTGTTCTTCTCGTACTTGAGCATTGGGAGCCCCTTCACCAATTCTTCCTTGGCCACTCTTGCAATGCTCCTCATGTTGACATGTCCAAGTCTCCGGTGTCACAACCACCCTTCTTCTTCTTTGGACATGAGACACTTAGCAACATTGTTAGTAGCATAAGATAGATCAAGATAATATAAATTTGCCTCTCTAAACCCTTCAAAGATGATAGTATTTGATTCACTTTGCCTTATTACACATTTCTGAGCATGAAATTCTACTCTAAAATCGGCATCACATAATTGACTCACACTTAATAAATTAAATTTCATATCTTTGATTAAAAGTACCTTATGTATGAAATGGTGGGAGATACCTCAATTGTGCCCCTACCAATGATTCTCAACTTTCCACTATTCCCAAAGGAGACGGTCCCTTCTCTTAGGTAACTAATAGTGGTGAACTTGCTCACATCCCTGGTCATGTGTCTTGAGCATCCACTATCTACTATCCACATAGTTGAGGCCTCCTTCACCTTTACCTAAACAACATGGAAAACATACTCTTTTGGTACCCATATCTTTGATCCATAAGTATCATTTAGAAATCTCCTAGGTACCCATGCCTTCTTTGTGGTTCCCCTAGCTCCTAGTCTCCTAGATGCACCGATCCTACCGGTAAGTGAAATAAATGCAACCTCCTTTGTCTTAGGCCTATAACCCAACCCGGCCTTGTTATACACAGCCCTTTGACTGTTGATGATCATATCTAGGTTACTAGATCCCACTTGGAATTTCCTAAGGGCCTTCGTGAGGTCATCTACCTGTTTCCTTAATTCCTTATTTTCTTTTCCAAGGTTTGAAACATGTGAAGAGGTAGAACTAGCATGCAAATCTTTAAGTCTAGTAGCTTCTACTCTAAGCATGACAACTTGTTCTTTTAGATCCTTAACTTTACTTCTAGCCTTAGCTAAGTCCATGTTCGTGCTAGAAATTATTTTCACTAAAGTAGAGGATGGTAAGTAGTATACCTCACTTACCGACGCTTCTGATTCTGATGATGAAGTGGAGGAGCTCTCATCTTCACTACTTGAGCTTTGTTCATCATCCGATGAGTCTGAGAGTTCTTGTGCCATAAGAGCAAAGTGGGAGACTTGCTCTTCTTCTTCCTCTGAGGATGAGGGATCATCCCAAGTTGCCTTGAGGTTGGTGGCACCCTTCTCCTTTCCCTTTGATCTCTTCTTGTCACTCTTCGTCTTCTCTTCCTTCTTGTCATCCCTTCTTTTCAATTGAGGGCACTCATTCTTCATGTGTCCCTCTTGATGGCAGTTGTAGCAAATTATGTCCTTGGCCTTACCCTTACCTTTGGCCCCTTTCCTAGCATAGGATTTGTTAGATAAACTTTTAAATGCTCTATGAAATTTCCTTACCATGAAAGCCTCTTGGTCACTTTCCATAGAGGTGCTTGACTCCTCTGAGTCTGATGAAGATGAGTAGACCATCTTCTTCTTCTCCTTCCTCCTCTTCTTCTCCTTTTCTGCAACAAAAGCAACTCCTTTCTCTTTGGCCGTAATGTTAGCTTGCTCGTGCAGTTCAAATTCACAAAACAAATCATCTAATTTTAATAAAGATAAGTCTCTTGATACCTTGTAAGCATCAACCATGGATGTCCACAAGGTGGTTCTCGGGAAGGCTTGTAAAACATATCTGACGATGTCCTGGTTTTCTATCTTCTCTCCAATCACATGGAGCGCATTTATCACTTCTTTTACCCTTCCATGTAGCTGGCTGACGGTTTCGTTGCTCTTCATGGAGAGGGATTGCAGTTGGGCCACTAGTAAGTCCTTCTTGGCTCTTCTGGACTCGTTTGACCCCTCGTTCAGTTCAACCAACTTGACCCATAGTTCCTTGGCGCTCTTGAACGACCCCACCTTGTTCAGCTGCTCCTTTGAGAGCCCGCATTGCAATGTGGTGGTAGCCTTGGTATTAGACTGCGCCCTTTTCATCACCTCATTCGACCATGATCTCATCGGTGTTGGGTCTCCTCTTACATTGACGGGCACCTCGAAGCCATCTGCAACACTTATCCAATTTTCTATGTCATTCATAAGATAGTATTGCATTCTACCTTTCCAGTAGGCGAAGTCGTTCCCGTCGAAGAATGGAGGTCGTGCAGTGGAGTATCCCTCTTGAAACGCCATTACAATTTGTTCTGGTTGATTGTTAGACCTTCCAAAACGCACTTCGCTCTGATACCAACTAAAGGATCGATTTAGGCGTGCAGAGGGGGGGTGAATGCACTTCTTTTTGTCTTTTCGATCGTTTTGATCTCTACAGAATTGTTAACACAGCGGAAATAATATGCAAAACAATTAGAGATAATGCTAACACTTATCGGTTACTTGGTATCCACCCAGATGGGTGACTAGTCCAAGGATCCACGCCGCGAGCACCACTTTTCACTATCGAAAAGTCTCCTTGAGGTGGAGAAACCTTTACAGCAAGATCTTCCTCTTTACAGATGCAAAAATACAATAGAGTAAGCAACAATCACTCTACAGTTGGGCAGCACTTCGTTACTGTACGGAACCGTATCGTACACGTACAAAACGTGCTCCTTTTATAGGTGAACAAGACAGATTCACAATCTGTCCAGCCCGCACCAGTCGACTGCCCCTGGGGCAGTCGACTGGACTAGCATCAATTGATAGCCAACGACTAGTTTCGGGGGTATACCAGTCGACTGTCCAAATGCCAGTCGACTGGTCCGCAGCCGCAAACTTTCTGTGGGTTTTGGCAGTCGACTGCCCCAAGGCCAGTCGACTGCCCTGGCTCACAGCTCAGCTCCAGCCACTCCGGACCTTCTCCTTCGCGTGTACCTTCAGGTTTGCTCCCTTGGCTTGCCCCTTGAAGTCCTCTTCCTCTGGCTATCATCCCTCGGATGCGCACGCAAGCCTTCCCTTGGCTTGCCTCCATGCCACCCTTCACGTGTGCCCTTGAAGTCCACTTCCCAGCTTGCCCTTGGAGCTCTCCTCCCTCGGCTCTCGTCCCTCGGATATGTCCACCGAGTGTGATTCTCCAAGTCCTGCAAACTCAATCACACACATCAAATACAACATAACACTCTAACCTTAAACCTATTCGCCCACACATCAAAACCATGATCTTCCAATCATTTAAGGGTCGATTGCCTCAACATCGTATTCCTAGTGTTATATGTCGATGACATATTACTTATAGGAAATGATATATCAGTCTTACAATCAGTTAAAATTTGGTTACCCAAAACATTCTCCATGAAAGACCTAGGAGAAGCAACCTATATCCTTGGGATTAGAATTTATAGAGATAGATCAAAATGGTTGCTTGGTCTTTCGCAGTCTACATATATAGACAGAGTGCTAGAAAGGTTTAGCATGTCTGAATCCAAGAAAGGTTACCTTCCCATCAGGCATGGGATCAACCTTTCGAAGTCTATGTGTCCGCACACAGAAGACGAGAGGATTTGCAAGAATAAGATTCCTTTTGCATCCGCGATAAGATCTATCATGTATGCTATGTTATGTACTAGGCTCGATGTATCGTATGCTCTGAGCGTCACAAGAAGATACCAGTCTGATCCAGGAATGGATCATTGGGCGGCTGTTAAGACAATCCTCAAGTACTTAAGAAGAACTAAGGATGTGTTCCTAATATATGGAGAAGGTGATATGGTAATACGTGGGTATACAGATGCCAGTTTCCAGACAGATAAGGATGACTCCAAATCTCAGTCCGAATATGTATTTATTTTGAATGGAGGCACAATAAGCTGGAAGAGTTCCAAGCAAGATACCGTAGCGGATTCTACCACGGAAGCGGAATATATTGCAGCTTCGGAAGCAGCAAAGGAAGCAGTCTGGATCAAGAAGTTTGTCTCAGAAATTGGTGTGGTTCCAACCATTGATGAAGCAATACCGGTTACTACGACAACAATGGAGCTATTGCACAAGCGAAGGAACCAAGGTCTCATCAGCGATCCAAACATGTGCTTCGCCGCTATCATCTGATCAGAGAGATTATAAGTAGGAATGATATACAAATTGAGAAAATTCCCACTAAAAGGAATTTAGCGGATCCTTTAACTAAGGCCTTGCCTCAAAGTAAGTTTGAGGGTCATGTTAGAGCCTGTGGTATTGGATACCATAGCGATTGGCATTAGGCCAAGTGGGAGTTTGTTAGTGATATGAGAAAAATATCCTAAGGCAATCGCCTTATGATTGTAATCATTTATTTTAATAATGAAAATTCACTATTTGAGTATACATGTTTATATATTTGATTGAGATCTTAAACTCATTTACTGAATGTCCGCAATACAATTCACAGCATGAGAGAATTTGTGATGAATTCACAACTAGTGATTATCTCTACATGTGCAATTGTGAAGTATTGAAATTGTCCCTAGTCGATGAATTGATAAATACGGACACTATCAATTCTGTTGAGACTAGCATGGCTTATTCTCTAATCAGCTGATTCTCACTGGCTGGTGACATTAGGATGTCCGGAGATAAACATGAATGCTAGTTAAGGGAACTAGTTCATTGGAGTAACTGGCTGTAAAACTTCATATGGTAGTCTACATATAGATATGCCAATAAAGTTCTTACTGCAACTTAAGTGCGATGTTCCTTTGACTTGCGGTGTTCAAGTCATCTTGGTCATGGAGACTTATACTTTGACATCTAAAGCAAGCATCTCCAAGAGATGTGGACCCAAGATGATTGGGTATAAGCCGAAGTGCCCGAAGATGTTTGAACAACCTACAAAGGATTCACCACTCCTTGCGAGGAGATATATACCCGAGGCCTATCATCGGATTGTTACTCGAAGCCTCTGTCCTGAGCTTGACATGCTCAGAGTATGAATCTCTTAAATACATGAGAGTAATTAGAATCCGTAGACGAGAAAACGTTACTTGGGCTAAGTGTGACGTAGTCAGCCTAGTGGGGACTGACACACATAGACCATGTCCTGAACCAAGTGGGAATAAGATGGTGAAGGGAATGGGGTACGATTCATTATAGTTGCTGAAGGGTTTCAGAATAGTTTCTGAGGTCAACCGTTGATCTTTCGATTAATTAGGGATCATGATGTACTACTAGGTGCCACTCATGATCGTTCTATAATTGGTTAATTATAGACGGCCAACATAAATCGAAAGCCTATTTAGTCACACTCACTTGAGTAATCCGAGGGATTTAAAACGAGTTGAAAATTGGATTTTCCAATCAAGAGACATTAGGTTTGGTTGAGCCAAACGATAAGTCGAATCTGAATTTTTCAGAGACGCATCGGAAGCGTAAAATGGCTAAGTCTTTTGAAGACTTAATAGATGAATTAAATAAGTTTAATTCATTGGGGCGTGGCTTGGATGGGCCAGCCAAAGAGGGTCTCCATCCTCTTTGCTTGGCCGGCCACAACAAAGGGAGAGAACCAAGTTTTTGGCTCAATTTATAAAATAAACTAAGTGTGGTTTGTTTTATAAAATTATGGATGATATAAATTTTTATATAATAAACGAAGGTTTGGTTTATTTTTCATGGAAATTAAAATGAACCATGGATTGATTTATTTTATTTTATAAAATCAATCATGGGTTGATTTACCATGATAAGAAAATTTATTCCATAAGAAAAAAGGGACTTGGTTGATTTTTATCATGAATTAAAAAATGATAAAACATGGCATGATGGAATAAGTCATAGAAAATTTATTCCATAAGGAAAAAGAGACTTGGCGGTTGAGAGGCCACTATATAAAGGACCCAAGGCAAGGCTTGAAAAATAATCGAAGTATTCTTGCTGGGCTCTCTCCCTCTCCTCCCTTCTTCCTCTTGGCCGGCTACAAGGTTCTTCTCCCTTCTTCTTGCCGTGAGCACAAGGAGAAGCACCGAGGTGACGAAGTTCTTCCGTTGGGATGATCTTCCTCTCCGGCCATCATCACTTGGGATTGGGCGCAAGTCATCTTCCTCCTTCTCGCCGGAATTGTGATTCCGGCCAACCGTGGTAGTGAGTTTTTCTGATGTGATTACTTCTCTCTTGGTTTTTCTTGTCGCGTTCTCGGAGAATCTAGTAGTTCTCGAGAACACGAAACTCGTGGCTTTGCGAAGTCATCCCGAAGATACTCGGCGTGGACACGAATAGAGGCGGAGCTTCCGAGGGACGCTTACGGTTGGATCTCATCCCTTCCTTCGAGTTACGCGAGGTAATAAGTAAATTAGTTTATGTTTCTGCAAAATTTTAAATATATGATCATGTCTACACAAGATAAAGTTGCATGTTTAGATGTGTGGTTAAATAATTTAAAAAATTATTTATGCTAAACCTTCTGCTGCACATAATTAATTTTAAAATTACGAACCTGCATCCATGTCAACATGCACCCGGTCCCAACATGCCCAACCCTCGGCTAGGAATTCGTGCCCAGTCCTCGACCAGGACTTTGAGCTCAACCCTGCAGGTCAAGACCTCATGTCTAGGTAAACTAGGAGTTTTCTGCACACTTATCAAATCCATTAGATCACAACACAAACTTAACATTGAATCCTTTGTCATTATCAAAACCAGGTTCGATCTGGTGCTTTCAGCACCAACAATCTCCCCTTTTTGATTTATGGTAACTCAGTTCAAAAGTTAAGTTAAAAATACATATAAGCAAAAAATGAAACAGAGTTAAACAATATTTTCAACATTAAAGTAATTTTTTCAAGTATGGAAAAATTTAGGAAAATCAAAAAGGGGATGCTTACGGTTGATTTTTATCATGAATTAAAAAATGATAAAACATGACATGATGGAATAAGTCATAGAAAATTTATTCCATAAGGAAAAAGAGACTTGGCGGTTGAGAGGCCACTATATAAAGGACCCAAGGCAAGGCTTGAAAAATAATCGAAGTATTCTTGCCTGGGCTCTCTCCCTCTCCTCCCTTCTTCCTCTTGGCCAGCTACAAGGTTCTTCTCCCTTCTTCTTACCGTGAGCACAAGGAGAAGCACCGAGGCGACGAAGTTCTTCCGTTGGGACGATCTTCCTCTCCAGCCATCATCACCTTGAGATTGGGCGCAAGTCATCTTCCTCCTTCTCGCCGGAATTGTGATTCCGGCCAACCGTGGTAGTGAGTTTTTCTGATGTGATTACTTCTCTCTTGGTTTTTCTTGTCACATTCTCAGAGATTCTAGTAGTTCTCGAGAACACGAAACTCGTGGCTTTGTGAAGTCATACCGAAGATACTCGGCGTGGACGCGAATAGAGGCGGAGCTTTCGAGGGACGCTTACGGTTGGATCTCATCCCTTCCTTTGAGTTACGCGAGGTAATAAGTAAATTAGTTTACGTTTCTGCAAAATTTGAAATATATGATCATGTCTACACAAGAAAAAGTTGCATGCTTAGATATGTGGTTAAATAATTTGAGAAATTATTTATGCTAAACCTTCCGCTGCACGTAATTAATTTTAAAATTACAAACCTGCATCCATGTCAACATGCACCCGGTCCCAACAGTTTAACCTCTATATGTTTTGTTCTAGAATGTCGGATTGGATTCTTAGTTAGATTGATTGAACTTATGTTATCAATGTAGACTTGGGTTTGGGTGTAATCAAGATGGAAGTCCTTAAGAGTGTACATCATCCATAAGAGTTGTGCTACACACTCTCCTAAAGCAACATATTCTGCTTCAGTTGTAGATAGAGCTACGCAGTGTTGCTTTCTACTGCACCAACTGACTAGACTGTTTCCTAACAGTTGGCAGTTTCCACTTATACTCTTTCTAACTAGTTTGCATCCAGCATAATCAGAATCAGAGTATCTTGACAAGTTAAAGGTTGAGGTCCTAGGATACCAAATCCCTACATTTAGGGTGCTCATAATGTATCTATGTATTCTTTTTAGGGCTGCTAAGTGTGTTTCCTTAGCACAGGTTTGGTATCTAGCACACATTTCTACAGAGAATAGGATATCAGGTCTGCTAGCTATAAGGTAAAGTAGACTTCCAATCATACTACGATATAGCTTAAGGTCTACTGGTTTACCTTCAGGGTCACTATCAATTTTTACATTTGTGGCCATAGGGGTACTTATGCTTTTGGAGTTATCCATTTTAAATGTCTTTATTAGCTCCTTAGCATATTTGGATTGATGAACTTAATTTTCATCCCTAGTTTGCTTAATTTGTAGTCCTAAAAAGAAGTTGAGCTCACCAACTAAGCTCATTTCAAATTCGTTTCCCATTTTTTTTTACAAATTCATTTAAAAAGTTTGAGTTGGTGGATTCAAAAATTATGTCGTCAACATAGATTTGGGCAATGAAAATGTCTTTTTATAAGGTTTTAACAAAAAGAGTTGAGTCAATTTATCCTTGGTTAAATTCCTTAGAAATGAGGTAAGTTGATAGGCGTTCGTACCATGCCCTAGGTGCTTGTTTTAGTCCATAAAGTGCCTTATTAAGTTTGAAAACGTAGTCAGGTTTTTCTAGGTCCTCAAGTCGGGGGGTTATCCTACATAGACTTCATCTTTGATGAACCCATTTAAAAGGCTGACATAACGTCCATTTGGTAAAGTTTGAATCCTCTATGGGCTGCAAATGCTAACAGCATTCTAATGGACTCAAGTCTAGCTACTGGGGCATAGGTTTCGTCATAGTCTAACCCTTCAACTTGACTGAATCCTTTAGCTACTAAGCGGGCTTTGTTTCTGACTATTTCCCCTTGGTCATTTAGTTTGTTCCTAAATACCCACTTGGTATCTATAATAGATTTGCCCTCAGGTTTAGGTACTAGCTCCTAGACTTGGTTTCTCTCAAATTGGGCTAATTCCTCTTGCATCGCTATGATCCAATCAGGATCAGGTAGGGCTTCCTCTATAGTCTTTGGTTCAATTTTCGAAATTAGTGTGATCTGACTAAGATTTCTATAGGAAGACCTAGTTCTGACTCCTAAGGTTGGATCACCCACAATTTGATCCGTAGGGTGACTGAGTCTGGGTTTCTTGGTTCTTCTAGAACTTGGTTCAGTCTCAGGTCCGGCTGGATGGTTCGGTTCAGTGTTTTGTTCAATTATTTGGGTTGGTTCAATTATTGATTCAGTTGATGCAGTAGTTGGTTCAAGAGTCAGTTCATTTAGAGGTTCAACTAGTGGTTCAACTGATGGTTCAATAAGTGGCTCGTTTTCCTCTTGATCGACATTTGATGGCTTCAGGTTTTGATTATCATATTTTGGATTGGTTTCCTCATCAAAGATTAAATTTGTTGTTTCTTCAATTTTATTAGTTTGTTTATTGTAGACTCTATAGGCCCTACTTGTTGTTGAATATCCTAAGAATATTCCTGGAGTTGACTTAGACTGAAATTTACCTAGGTAGTCCTTGGTGTTTAGGATATATACTTTGCATCCGAAGACCCTTAGATAATGTAAGTTTGGCAGTCTATGGTAATATAGCTCATATGGAGTTTTATTATGTCTTTTGTTGATTAGGATCCTATTTTGGATATAGCAAGCCATATTTATTGCTTCTACCCAAAATTGGTTAGCTAGGTTGAATTCATTGAGCAAGGTCCTAGCAGCTTCCTGTAGGGTTCTATTCTTCCTTTCTACTATCGCATTTTGCTGGGGGGTTCTAGGACACGAAAATTCGTGAATATACTCGTTTATTCTACAAAATTCGTCATACCTTTGATTGTCAAAGTCTCCCCCGTGATCACTCCTAAGTCTTTTGATTTTGGTATCATTTTGATTTTCAATTATCTTACATAAGTCAATAAACAGGTTAGGGTTTCATCCTTAGTTTTTAGGAACCTAACCCAAGTAAACCTAGAGTAGTCATCGATAATGACTAAGCAGTAACGGTTTTTGCTTAGTGACTTGGCTCCATGTGAATCAAATAGGTCAAGGTGTAGGAGCTCAAGTGTGGTTTGAGTTAGGTCTGATTGAATTAACTTGTGATTAGACTTGGTTTGTTTACCTTGGTTGCATGAATAACATATTGTGTTTTCATAGT
The DNA here is from genome assembly GCA_024364735.1 of Boesenbergia rotunda. Lineage (NCBI taxonomy): Eukaryota > Viridiplantae > Streptophyta > Magnoliopsida > Zingiberales > Zingiberaceae > Boesenbergia > Boesenbergia rotunda. The sequence continues at coordinate 188,203 of JAGFNQ010005264.1, forward strand.
TCTTAATTTTTGGTACTCCTTTAATTAGACCAAGTTGAGTGATTTTTGAAATTAGTCTTAGATTAGTGGGACCTAATCTCCTATGCCAGAGGTTGGATTCTTCTAATTGAGTTAAGAGGCATTTAGGTACTAAGGGTAGATTTATAGTATAAACATTATTTTTCCTAGTGCCCTTAAGCATGACTTCTAAGTCTTGAAGGTTTCTAATTAGGCAGTCAGAGTTGGTAAAGGTAACTACATAGCCAGTATCACATAATTGACTTATACTAAGCAAATTAAATTTAAAGTCCTCAACCAAGAGTATCTTTTAAATCACAAAATCGGATTTGAGTTCAATGTTACCTGACCCAATGACTTTGAGTGTAGCATTATTGCCAAATGCTGTTGAGCTTAGGTTCTTGAACTTGAGTTTGGTGAATTTTAATTTGTCTCCAGTCATGTGTCTGGAGCATCCTCTATCCAACATCCATTGGTCCAAATCTTTATGTTCCTACACATAAAGTATTTATTGATTTGGATCCAATTAGAATTAAGGATAGCTTAAATTGATTTTCACAACCTAATCTGTCTCACCCAATCTAGAGTTATCAATCATGTTAACCTTATGGGTTTTGTGAGACAGGTTGTAACAGAAATAAATATTTTATTTTAAAAAGCATGATTAATTTTGAAAAGTTGAATTATTTAAAAATAATTAATTATGTTTTTTGTTTATTTTGAAAGGTGATTAAATCTAAAATTAATTGAAATTTGTGTTAGATTCAAATCTGACAATAGTACAGTGAATTTCATTTTCAATAATTGACTTTCAGGTTTTGGTGAGGCACTAGGCCTTCTTTGGTCGTAGCCTTATTGGATAATCAACCCTTTCCTTGACAAAGTCTTTTATTGAAAATTCATCTTCAAGTTACTTCTTGAAAGATTTTGGTCTAACTAGTTCCGTCAAAATGGCTTCCCTAACATACTATCATCTCACCTCCACCCAATACTATGTTATTCAAATTTTAGTTAAATCGTTTCAGTCCTTAGTCTAACTAGTCCTACGTCTAAACATAATAATTTGCAGAAATAAATAAACAATCAAGCATGCAATTAAAATTAAGGAATTAAGCAAATAAATTTATCTAATTATGAAAATGTTTTTAAATTGGCTCCCCCTGGACTAAAGCATGAAATGATCAGGCAAGATGTGAATCTTGTCCTTGGGGATCCAATACTGGTTTGGTCCAGCTTGGTTGTTCAAGCAAAGTTTGGGTGCCCATGCTTGAACTTTGGCTCTTGGTTGGTTCAATATAGCATAATATGACCATTGTCTCGACTTGGTTCGATACTCTAACCCAGATCGATTAAGAAAAGACTTCTATTTTCCAAGGATCATATCAAGACCCTTGGAACCCGAAGTAAATCGTTCTAAAGCCACTCTGAGCTCCTTGACTTGAGTTTTCAAGGAGGAGTTCTCTTTTTCAAGCTTTTCAACTTGAGTAGAGATTCCTTCTTGAACCTTCTCGGTCAAGGATCTAGAGTTAGCTTCCTCTTTCAGAAGTTTTACTTCATGTCGGAGGGATTTGACTCGGATTTTGGCTTTCGCCAAGTTACGAGATAAGTAAGCTATTAATTTAGATAATTCGACTTCGGAATAACCTCTTACCGTTATTTAGTCGTTTTTTGATATTGTGAGCCTTCCGTCGTCTGGCTCCGACTCCGATCCAGTGTCGATGTCTTCCATAGCGGTTAAGGCGAGGAGATTTGACTGTGGGGCCTCTTCTTCGGAGGAGGAGGAGGATTCGTCCCACGTAGCTTGAAGAGCCTTCTTCCTTCTAGTCTTTTTGGCTTCCTTTAGATTGGGGCACTCCGATTTGTAGTGTCCCTTCTTGTTACATTCGTAGCAAGTAACATTCGGTTTGGTCTTTGAAGTTGAAGGTTCAGCTGGATCTTCCTTTCGTCGGCTTGCTTTCCTTCTGTTGGTTTGATGCTTCATCTCCTTGTAGTAGTCCCGAGCTAGCCGCACCAACTTGGGTAGATCCCCTTCACTATCTTCTGATTCTGAGTCTGAGTCAGACTCAGTTGCAGGTTGAGGTTTTTTCTTGGCTACCTTTCCTTGGGGTTTACCTGCAAGAAAAGCAATACTTTTCTCGGCCAAAGTGCAGTTAGTCTATTCATGTAATTCTAATTCTGAAAATAGTTCATCTAATTTAATTTTTGAAAGATCTCTAGAAACTTGTAAGAATTTACCATAGATGCCCACAGAGTATTTCTTGGGATAGCATTTAAGGTATACCTGATTTGGTCACGGTTCTCTACCTTGTGACCGATTGTGTGCAGGCCGTTCATCAGCTCCTAGATTCTGGCGTGGAGTTGTGCTGCTGATTCGCCCTCATTCATCTTTATTGAGTAGAGTCTGTTCAGCAACAGATCCCTTTTGCTGATTCTGGTGTCGGAGGTACCTTCGTGCAGCTCAATCAGTTTGCTCCAAAGTTCTTTGGCGCTGCTGAAAAGACCCACCCGGTTCAGTTCTTCCTTGGTTAATCCGCACTGCAACGTCTGAGTTGCCTTAGCATCAACCTTGATCTTTTTCTTTAGAGAGGCATCCCATTCAGAGTAGTGTTGTGTCACTCCTTCTGCGTTCTTGGGCATTTTGAGGACAGATTGGATTATTATCCACATATCCACCTGAGTCTTCAGGTTGACTTCCATCCGACTTTTCCAGTAGGAGAAATCTTCTCCACTGAAGAGTGGTGGCCTGGCTGTGCTGAAACCCTCTTGCATGACCATAATAATTTCTGAAAAAAAAAGAAATAGAGAAAACTTGTCCCAAGACTTGGTCTTGGATTAGTAGTGCGGAAGAAAATTAATAGAAGTGAAAAACGATCGAGTGGTATTGAACCAACCTCGATTAACGAGAAAATTTTGAAAAAAAATTTAAAATTATTTCGTAAAATTCGAAAAACACTCTCAAATTGGTGGTTGCACCAAATTTGAGCCACCCGCTCTGATAACACTTGTTGGATTAATGAAAACGATAGAGGGGGTGAATATCGTTGTAAAATTTTTTGGAATAGTAGAGTAGATGCGTAGCGGAAAATCACAGAATACACGCGAACATAGATCGATTTTACTTGGTTCGGAGTCGCGGTCGGTCCTACTCCAAGGCCCACGGTCCTTGATCGATTACTTTGGGCAATTCTATATTCGATAAAATTTTTACAAGATGATAGAATAGATATAGAATTTGTAAATTTAAATAACAACACTTTCGTAAATTGGAATTTTACCGACACCCGAGGTGGATTGAATTTCGGAGCAGAGGGTCATCGTCGGCGCTGGAATCTCGAATCAAACTTTGCCTGGGGGCAGCGCTTGAGCGAAAGTGTCTGGAAAGTTGAGAGCAATGGATATTGAAGCCTTGGGGGTGAACCCCCTTTTATAGTACTCATACGAGCGCCTGAGTCGATGGGAGCGCCTAACACGTGGCCTTCCCTGCGCGAACCCTTATCCGCAGGCTCGGTCAGCGCTTATCCACCTCCACTTGGGCACCTGAGCTGATGGGGGCGCCTGAACTGCTTTGGTCCAGAGGCTTCGTGGCTGTGTTTTGGATTTTGCCTTCACACTTGGGCACCCGTATCCATTCGGGCGCTTGAGTCCATTCGGGCGCCTGAGTCCATCCGGGCGCCTAGGTCCAGTGAGGCACCTCACTTGCAGATGACCAGTCCTTCGATCCTGCAACTTAGGTTAGTTTCAAAACATACCAAGCATTAGTTACAACCGTAGCTGTCTTGGTTCTGACTTTGGGTCTCCCAAATGAAACCCTAGGTCGAACCGACGCCTACTGTTCCCTCGCCGGGGAACGCGTCCTCACCTACTCCTCTCAAGAGAGTTTACCTTTTGCCAACCGGCTCCTTCAGTTGGACTTTGGCCCAATCCTCCTGACTAGGTCTTCGTGCCCAACTTCCGGTCAGGTCTTCTTGCCCAACTTCCGGTAAGGTCTTCGGTGCCCAACCCCTTGCCAGGACTTCTTGCCCAGTCCTCGACCAGGACTTCTTTGCCCGACTTCCGGTCAGGACTTCTTGCTCAGTCTATGACCAGGACTTCTTTGCCCAGCCCTTTGCCAGGACTTCTTGCCTAGTGTACCTAGGATTTTTTCCTGCACACTCAGTACACATGTTAGATCACAATAACACCTTAACTTCTGAACGCTTTGCCATTATCAAAACTCATGTTTGACTTTGGTGCTGCCTGTACCAACATAAAGTTTCTCCTTGATTTGAAATTCTCCCCTTGAAGCTTTTGAAAAACTTTCAATTTTTAATTTTGAAATATTTTTTAACTTCTTTAAAAAAAATTCTAAGTATTACTTTAAAAACGTTTATTTTGAAAAGATTCCAACTACCATTTTAGAAAAAAAAAACTTTTAAAAATATTCTAAGTTAAAGTGATAAAATTTTCTCTTTAAAAAATAGAGTTTTCTTAAAAAAAATATTCTTTTGAAATCTTGAAAGACAAAGTTTTGAAAAAAAAACACACAAGAATTTGAAATTTTTTTTAACTTCACTTTACTACTCTCCCCCTTTGCCATATATAAAAAAAATGTTTGCAAGAAATATTCTTTGTAAAAAAAGTTACTTTTTTTTTACTATCCTCCTTTTGTAGAAAAAATTTTGATTAAGGAGAAAGAGAAATAAAACTTAAAATAATTGGGTATTAGAGCCCATGAATTTTAAAAAACATAAGTACAAGAAAATTAATTTCTATATTAATAAAGCAAATCAATAACGTTAAAAATTATTAATGTTAAGGAAGCAAATAATATGTTCTAATTGACAATTTTGAAATGATTAAGCAATTAGAAAGAACTAATGCTAAAGAATAGACTTGGAACCAAGTTAATATACCCATTTGAGTCCAAACATGATTTAAGTCTATGAATGCAAAAGTAAACTATGTAATAATTTTGAAAAATAATTTCAAAATGATCAAATCATAAATCCTTGGGTCCCTATCTAACCCGGTTTGTTACTTACTAAATATTATAAAATAGTAACTTTCACTTGGGTTAATTAAGTTAAGTATTTTGATCAAGTTAGACTTTCTAAACTTGATTACTTAAGTTGATTGATGTTCAACAGTATTTATTGCCTTAACTACTTTTGATACATTGACTTAAAGTATTATAAGTTAAGGCATAAACTTAAGCATCTCTCCCAAGTCTAAGTAGTCAATCAAAGTATCATAATGTGTTTGTGAAATGCTGACTTCTAAGTCTATAGGAGCATGCAAACTAGGATTAAGTCATAAGTTAAGTCCATAACAAAAAAATTCTAGTTTTGAGAGGGGATATGTTTTTGAAAACTAAATCGAAAATAAAAAAAATATGAAAAAAATGAAATTTTTGAAAAATAGTTAATTGTTTTTGAGAAATGATTTTTTGAAAAAGTGACAAGAATCATTCTAATTATCAAAAGCACATAAATAAATAAAGATATTCTACTGAGCATAGTATGATAAATAAGGCAATTCAATAGAGGACAACCAGAATAAACTAAGTCATAAGGTCAAATAGCCAAGTCAAGTCCAGATCCATCCAGTCTAAGTTATCAAACATGTTATTCTTATGGATATATTTATGAGACAGATTTTAGCATAATTAGTTTGATCGAATTAGCTGAATTTAAAAATTAAGTTAAGGTTTTTGAAACATTAAGTTAAGTTTAGATTTGAAAATTTAAGTTAAGTTTTAATTAAGTTTGAATTTTGAAAGATTGAATTATGAAAAATAAGTTAAGTTTTAAATTTTAAAAATTAAATTTAATTTGAGTTAAAAATTAAATTCAAGTTGAGTTTAAATTTTGAAAAATTAAATTTAAGTTGAGTTTAAATTTTGAAAAATTAAGTTTGAATTTGAGTTTAAATTTAAAAAAGTTTGAATTTGAGTTAAGTTTAAATTTGAAAAATTAAGTTTAAGTTTAGTTTAAATTTTGAAAAATTAAATTAAGTTTAAGTTTGAAAATTTAAATTAGAATTTTGAAAGATAATGTTAGATTTTAAAATTAATTTTGAAATTTGAAAAATTGAGTTAATTTTAGGTTTTGAAAAATTAAGTTATGTTTTGAAAAAATTAAGTTTAAATTTTTGAAAAAATTAAATTAAGTTTTAAATTTGAAAAATTAAGTTGAGTTTTAAAATAAGTTTAAAATTTTAAAATATTAAGTTAAGTTTTAATTTTGAAAAATTAAGTTTAGTTTTAAATTATGTTTAAATTTTTAAAAAATTAAGTTAAGTTTTAAATTTGAAAATTAAGTTGAGGTTTAAATTACTTTTAAATTTTAAATTTGATTCATTAAATTAAAGATAAAATTGATTAGTTGTGTGGTTGGTTGGGTTGGACTAATCTTTTAGACTCTAAGCATCTCACCCAATTCTATGTAACAAAACAGGATACACTTATCTGTTTTGTAAGATGCATCAAATTTTATCTTCAAATTTAAGTGAAAAACTATGATTTGATTGAACCATGATTTAGATTCAAGTTTAACAAGTAGTAAATTGAAACTATATTTCAATAATCGACTTCCAATTCTTGGCGAGACACAAGGACCTTCTTGGTTATCAGAGCAACGACTCATTCCTTGACAAAGTCTTTTAAAGAAATTTTATTTTCAAGTTACTCTTTGAGAAACCTTGGTCTAACTAGTCGAGGATGTGGCGAGGTAGTTTCGACTAGTTCAACCGGGCTAAAAAAATCAAATAGCGTATGCTTTACCTTACCTGACTCCTTAGACAGGCTTCACTAACGTACTATCATCTCGCCCCACCCTAATACTAAGTTGTGAAAGTTTCAATCAAGTCAGGTCCTTAACTAACCGTTTTCTATTCCTAAGCATGACAATTTTACAGAAAAATAAATAAACAATCATCAAGCAAGAAATAAAAACATGCAATGAAATCATCTAAGTATAAAAATCATTTTTCTATTTGCTCCCCCTGGACTAAAGCCTCGATATGGACTATTGAGGATATGAATTTTGTCCTTAGAGATCCAATATTGATTTGGTCTTGCTTGTTTAGTCAAGCTTAACTTAGGGACTCGTGCTTGGACTCGGGTGTTAGTATGGTTCAACATAGAATAATATGAACTATACTGTGAGTTGGTTCTATAGCCAAGTTCGGATAGGTTAAGAACGACTTTCTATTTTTCAAGAATCATATCAAGATTCTTGGAAAATGATGAAATAGAACCATACTCATAGTGATAATCAAGACTTTCACTGATGTCTCACACCATGTTGAATTAGAGGATGAGAGAATAGAATATGTAAGGATTTCTTGACATGCTTTTGTAGCTAAAGATTCTAGATCCAAGAATAAGAAAAGATGGTTCAAGAAAGGAAAAAGTGAAAAGAAGCTGATGCTACTGCTGTGTAAGACCCAATCAGGAAGAAAGGAAAGAAGTATGGAAAGCAAGCTTAATTACTATAACTGTGGCCAAAAGGGTCACTTTGTTAGCGATTGTACTGAACCAAAAATGGTAGATCCATGTTTATCTTCTTTTCATAAGTATTATGTTGCTAGTTTAGTATTGTTAGATGATTCTTATCCTTTGTTGATTATAGATTCAGGAGAAACGAACCATGTAGCTCGTGATCGAGCTACATACATGGGGTACCATCGAGTACCAGCTAGAAACAAATAGATATATATGGGAAACAATGCAAGAATTGAAGTTAAAGGAATTAACACCTTGCAAACTCAACCTTTGTGGTGGATGTACCTTCTTTCTGCATGATGTCCTGTATACTCTTAAGATTCAACAAAATCTGGTATCCGTTAATAGCCTTGTTAAATTAAGTTGTTGTATGAATTTTTACAGCTGTTGTATAGAATTGAGAATTAACTCTATGTTAATAGGATATGGCTATGTATTAAATGGGTTCATGGTTCTTAATGTAGAAGTAGATGTTAATTATGGAAATAGTGGTTGTTTTTCAAACATTGCTCTTACTAGCGATGCTGATGATAATGATGATGTTTGGCATTCTAGATTGTGACATATAAGACAAGAAATAATGAATAGGTTAGCCAAAGAGGGACTGCTCGATACTCATGCTAAAGTTAGCTTATCTATATGTGAGAATTGTCTTGCCGAAAAAGCAACTAAGAAACCATTTGTTAAGGCTATTAGGGCTAAATCACTATTGGAATTAATTCATTCAGATATTTGTGATCCAATAAATGTGAAGGCTAGACATGGAAGTTCGTATTTCATTACAGTTATTGATGACTTCACGTGTTTTGGCTATGTGTATTAGATTTCTCATAAATCTGAAACATTAGACTGCTTTAATTATTATTTGAACGAAGTTGAGAATCAATTGGAATGAAAGGTTAAAATGTTTCGCACTGACCATTGAGATGAATACTTATCTGATCAGTTCAAGATAATATGTAATGAGAAAGGGATTATTAAACAGCGTAACTAACTATTTCTGGAATTTTTATAGCAAAATAGGGTTGCTAAAAAAGAAATTGAACTCTTCTAGATATTGTTAGGTCAATGATGGCTCAAACTAATTTATCTAATTTTTATTGGGGAGATATATTATTAGCTACAACCTATATACCTAACCGAGTGCCTTCTAAATTTGTTCCATCTACTCCATATGAACTTTGAACAGGCAGAAAATCAGATTTGAGTAATCTGAGACTATGGAGTCAGTTGCTTATGTTCATGATAAAATTCACGTACAAATATAAAAAATTAAGACTCAGAGATAGAAAGTGTATCTTTGTAAGATATTCTGATACCTCTAAGGGTTATGTTTTTATTGGTGAGCAACAAGATAGAACCATCTATGAAATAGAGTTACGAGATGCTATTTTTCTCAAAACTAAGTTCCTAACAAGAGGTGAAGTTGATAAAACGACTCCTCTATTTGCAATAGACGAGGAAGATATTGTTCCTTTATCAACATATCAGGAATCACAGGGGATGTTTGAATCTAGTAAGCCTAGTGGGAGTGAATTGCCTATGAATGAGTTAGTTTCTCAACAGTCTAACCTACGAAGAAGTAGTTATCAGATTATTCCTCGGAGAAGATTTAGCATTGAGAATAAGGCATAATAATTCTCCCATTTGATGATGATGAACCTTGAACAGTTGAGAAAGCATTGAAATGCTCAGTTAAAGAGAAATGGAAAAATACAATGGATGAGGAAATAGAGTCCATGAGAAAGAATCAAGTTTAGGATTTAGTCGATCTTCCTTCGAGCCAAAGAGCTATTACGAATAAGTGGATTCTCAAAATTAAGAGAAAAATGGATGGGTCGATTAATCGATACAAAGGTCGTTTAGTTGCAAAAGGATAAACTCAAATAGAGGGTATTGATTTTGAAGAGGCATTCTCTCCATTTGTTAAATTTGTGTCAATACATGTCAACCTAGCTATAGTAGCACATTTTAACCTAGAATTATATCAGATGTATATAAAGACAACTTTCCTTAATGATAATTTTGACGAGAAAATCTATATGCACTACAAGAAAAATACTTATTAACAATGGATTTTCACCGTTGTCGTAGGCTTAAAAAAACTATTGTTAAAGGTTGTGTTGTTAAAAGGGGTGCTAAAAAATAACAATTAAAAACCATTATCTTTTAGTCAATGACAACAGTGCAGCAATGGTTTTTCACCGTTGTCTTTTAATTTGATCGACAATAGTCTAACAATAGTATTAAACCGTTATTTAGCATCATTTTAAAAATGTTATCTTATTTAAATAATATATTTAAAAAACTATTGTCTTATATTTAAAAAATAAATTATTTATATAATTAAAAAATATTGAGCAAATACACTTCAAACTATATACCAATCAAACTTTATATAAAATTAGTCCAAACATCATCAAAATATCATTGATCAAGAACCTATATGCACAAATTACAATGGATATGTCATCAATATACTTATAATCTACCAACAATTAAACCAAAAAAGTATATATATCCATATTCCACAAACTTCTGACCCAAGTTTACAACTAAATAGTATCCATAACAGATAGAGAATCACACTTATGAATTCTAATATAACTTGCATTGTTGAATCAAATTTCTCCTCTTGTGCATCTTCTAAGATATCATTTCCTGTCTATGAAAACAAAAATCACAAATGATAAGTCAATTCAACAACAATTATATTCAACAACAACAATAGCATAAAAATAAAGGGATATGAGTGTGTGAGACGAAGGTTGCCTTGTTTTTGATCATTTAAATATAAAACATCAAGAACTACCACTTAGAGCATAAACATCCATCACACCTCATGTCACATAAGAAAGGTTTTGCTTGAAAATGACAGATAACATAGAGCATTACATTATATTCTCAAGAACAAAAGTTTAAAAAGTAAGTTATATAACACCATCCTATATGACAATAAAAATAGCTAAAGAATTTGCATATACACCTAGGATAAACAATAATGTATCTCTCAAAAACTTGAGGCCCATGCCCATAGCTAGACCACAAGCCTAGCCTAGTTAGTAATAGCATGTGGCAATTGCATCGATGCTAAGGTTCACCTAATAACTTCAACCTAAAATTGTAAGCAAATAATATAGAATGAGTTTCCAACAATGCAATTGAATCAACTAAGAATTCCACATGATACCTACAATGCAATTGTAGGTAAGTAATATAGAATGAGTTTCCAACAAACACAACTTTTTCAATTTCCAAACAATCAAACTAGTGATAAATGAACAAGAGATCACTCACCTATACTAAAGAATGGTTGTACATGCTTAAGCACACGAATTATATCAGCCAATACAAGCTTCTCTAAATGTCTTAGATGTTTTGAAGCATTGCATGTGGGAGGTAGGAAAATTCATTCAATAAGGTTTCGATGGTTGATTGAAGAGGGTAAGACTAAAAAATTTTGGAAATAAAATGCCGAAATGAATAGCAAGAAGGTTCCTAACCTACAACCCAGCAACGCCAAGAGGCCGATCGTTCCTGACATGGCAGCGGCCGCCTCACGCAGCGACATGCGAATCGGTCAATCGTTCCTAACCTACAACGCTAATCACATTCTAAATTCCCAACCAAGCTCAAATTAATTACAATCACCCATTAAATGAGTCTTAAACTAAATTCCATTGACTAATTAATTGTTTCATGATATCAATTTAACTAACAACTATCCAACCTACCAATTAATCATATTATTATCTAATCAATCAAAATCCGTAAACCATGGAGTATTAGCATTCCCTATAAATATTCAATTAACCCTTTAACTTAACTCACATGGATTAATGAATGCCTTAAACAAGCTTATAAAATTTCAATCCAAGCTCCGTTACCCCCACTGATGCCCCTCAGCACCTCCGGCGAAAACTCACGGCAGTGTCAACTGATCGGAGTGGAGAGCTTTGCAAACCCTCTGCCTCCTTAAGCCTTCAACGACGCAAGTTGAAGTCGCTGCGGTCGAGGGCGAAGAGAGCAAGGTTGATCCGTGTGTGGCGCCGCGTGTAACTAGAGGAAGGAAGTAAACAAGAAGCAACGTCGGTGCACGGTGAGGAAAGGAAACACACATGGAGGGGGGTCGCAATGGCATGATCTCGATGTGGCTTGGATTGAGGGCGAGGGCGACGCTCTTGTGGCGATCGGCGAACCATAGGGAAAGAGGAGGAAGTGATGCGCCCGGCTTCGCTGCGACTCTTGCTTGCCTGCGCAAGGGGAGGAGAGAGGACGACGACGTGGGAGAGGAGATGGCTACGCACGCGTGCATCGGGCCGAGGAGGCGGTGCTCCCGTGGCTTCTCTGCATGCGCGAAGATGGAGGTTCGGCGGCGTCGGGCGAGGGGATTAGGGCATGGTTTATTTAAAGAAGGGGAAGATATATAAAGAGAAGTTATATATATATATATATATATGATGATGATGATGATATTATACGTTACTTCCTGTGCGCTCCTCTTCCGCTACTGCCAGGTTGGCCATCCGAATCATGTTTTTTACCTTAAAATACGTGATAGCAAAAATAAAGAGGGGTCTCACGGAGAGGAGAGGGACTGCGGTAATGATGATGCGGCGACGGGTCGGCGTTCGCGTTGCGGGAGAGGAACGGCGTCGGGTCGAATTCTTCAAAGGATACTTCTTTGAATGTTGAGGCGAGTGAGTAGAGGAACGACACGGCAATGGTAAGAAGGTGTCAGCGGTGGAAAGAAGCCGTCGTCGTCGTGGTAGAGGAACGACAAGGTGATGGGAAGAAGGTGTCGGCGGTGGGAAGAACCCTCAGCGTCCCGCGATGAAGGTGTGGGAAGAAGGTGTCAGCGGTGGGAAGAAGCCTTCGGCGTCGCGCGATGAAGGTGTCGGCGGATGAATAAGTTAGGTTATGCATAAATTATTTAATTGAGAAAAAATATTTTAATAAAGAAAAAAAATTGAATTTTGAAAAATAAAATAAAAAATATTAATTACGTTGATGAACGTATAAAATCACGAAAAAAAATTATTTTATTTTTTCAAAATTTAACTTTTTCTCAAGTAATTTTCATTAGGTTTTACTCGTCTTCTTCCACCGATAAACTGCGTGGTGGAGGGGGTTGGAGGCGGGCGGGCACAGCAGGCGACGGGTGACGGCCGACTTCTCATCCTCTCTCTCTCTCGTCTTCTCTTCTTCTTCCATGAGAAGGCGCGGCAGGCGATGAGCATTGGCCGGGTACAGCGGAAGGCTGGAGGCGGGCGGGCACGGCAGGCGAGGGCGACGATGGCCGGCGACAGACGGCTACAACGACTTCTCATCCTCTCTCTCTCTCATCTTCTCTTCTTCTTCCATGAGAAGGAACGGCAGGCGATGAGCATTGGTCGGGTACAGCGGAGGGCTGGAGGCGGGCAGGCGCGGCAGGCGACGGGCGACGACGGCCGGTGACAGACGGCTACAACGACTTCTCATCCTCTCTCTCTCTCATCTTCTCTTCTTCTTCCATGAGAAGGCATGGCAGGCGATGAGCATTGGCCAGGTACAGCGGAGGGCTGGAGGCGGGCGGGCGCGGCAGGCGACGGGCGACGACGGCCGGCGACAGACGGCTACAACGACTTCTCATCCTCTCTCTCTCTCATCTTATCTTCTTCTTCCATGAGAAGGCGCAGCAGGCGATGGGCGCGCGTTGGCCGGGTACAGCGGAGGGCTGGAGGCGGGCGGGCGCGGCAGGCGACGGGCGACGACGGCTGGTGATAGACGGCTACAGCGACTTCTCATCCTCTCTCTCTCTCATCTGCTCTTCTTCTTCCATGAGAAGGCGCGACAGGCGATGGGCGTTGGCCGGGTACAGCGGGCGGGCAGCTGGAGGCGAGCGCAGGCACGGCGGCGATAGTCGAGAGGAAAGGAAAATATAACAGAAAAGAAATAATTAAATAAAGGTAAAAAAACGTGATTCGGATGGCCAACCTGGCAGTAGCGGAAAATGAGCGCACAGGAAGTAGTGTATAATATCATTATTGTATATATATATATATATATAGGAATAATATGGTGCACAACTTATGGTGCATAACCATGGGCACCTGCATATGTGGCAACCTGCACATCACCCATCAAAAATGCATGATAGAGATGAATGATCAAGATTTCGCCACCTAAGCAAATGCTCATGATTGTGCACCATAAATTGTGTATCATAACAAAATTATATATATATATATATATATATTTCGAAATTTAAATTCAGCCAATTTTTCCTATAAACATTTCCAAAATTCAAAAAAATTATTCTAAAATTTTTCATATGGTTATTTCCAATTTTAACTCCTATTTATGACGTTTATATTTAAATGTGTTTATATATGTATAAATATATATTTTTATATATCTATATTTATAATTTAATTTAATTTATTATTATTTTTATCCAGAATTTTACAATTAATCTGTTTTAATATGTGTCATTATAAATAGTTTATAATGGCATTTACTATTAAGTGTCATAAAGTAAATGTCACAGTATGTTTTTTTTTTTGTAGTGCGGCTGGTTCGCGCGAGGAGAAGTTTAAGGTGTCTTGTTTGTGTGCGCCAAAGAGGAGGAAGAAGAAGAAGGAGAAGAAGGAAAAGATGGCAAGGAGAGAAGTAAATTCCGTCGGGCTCGATCTTTTGGGGATTAAATAAAAAAATTGACTGTATTTTTCATTTTTTAGACATGTTGAAGTTTTGACAAAAAATGTATTTCACATAGATATTAGTTCAATAAAACTATTGTGTATTACCATGTAAGCAACACTAATAGATAACAATTAATTAAACCTGTTGTTGTAGGCTCAAAAAACAAGCTTATAGATATCAATTTTAAAAAACCGTTGTCTTTGACATATATAAGATAACGGTTTTTTAAAAATAGTTGTCTTTTTTCAAAAAAATGATTAACCACAACGGTTTTTAATAAAACCATTGTAAATGGAAAAAGATAATGATTTTTCAATAAACCGTTGTCTATTGGGTGTTGTTGAATCCTAAAATTCTTGTAGTGATGGTGCTGCCAAAAGATTACATTGCTAAGGGTCAAGAGAATAAAGTATGTAGACTTAAGAAGTCTGTGTATAGGCTAAAGCATATGTCAAGACAATGGAACATAAAATTCAATAAAGTCATTTTATCCTATGATTTGAAAATAATCAATGAGGATTATTGTGTTTACCTAAAGAAAGGAAAAGAAAAGTTTATCATTTTATCATTATATGTTGATGATATACTAATAGCTGAAAGTAATTTAAAGTTTGTGATAGAAGTCAAGTAGTGGCTTTCATCGCAATTTGACATAATAGATATGAGAGAAGTTGAGTAAATCTTAGGAGTGCAGATCATTCGTGATCGATCAAAAAGACTTTTGAATTTGTCCCAAGAAGCTTATATCACTAAGATGCTACAACACTTCAATATGTTAAATTGCAACATTGAACAAATATCAGTAACAAAAGGTGTTATTTTAAGCAAAGATATGTCCCCCAAGACTTTCGAAGAGACAGCTAATATGAAGAAAAAAATCATATGCCAAATTAATTTATTTTTATATTTTAATTGCATGGGCAAAAAAATTGATATTATCTAATTTTTTTATCATATTGTATATAAGATATAATCCATGCATCACAAGTTACAAATCCTAAGAGTCTCAAATTTTAAATGGATAGATGGTAACTTAGAAAAACGATAAATATTATATTCAGGCTATGTTTGGTAAGGGGTAACCAACCTTATAATATTATCAGAATTACATTACAAGATTGATTACTTTGTTTGGTAAGTGGTAATAGTGGGAGTCCTGTTATAGTGTACTGTGATAATCAAGCAATTATAGCTTTTTCTAAGGATCCAAAATATCACAGCAAAGGCAAGCATAAGGAATATTGTTGATAAGAAAAATATAATTCTTGAGTATGTCCCTACACGTGTTATACTATAAATCCTTTTACTAAGTCATTGACTAAATAGTCATTTCAAGGACACGTGAAGTCTTTAGGACTTCGAAAAATGTAACACAATTGGTTATATATAAAATGTTATGATCTATTCAGTATAAATATATTTCATATATTTGGATAAAAGTCTCGATGAGCATGTTGCATTCACTCACATGGACAATCAACTCTATTTGTTAAGTATAAATAGAGGTAAGACTATTACTTATGAGATAGCTTATATAGCTGTGAATAAAGATATACTCATAAGTTGAGGTCATCATGATAATTATGTCAAGATAAGATCATTTATGTAATGATCGGAGCAAATGAACCCACTATTTAATAAACCTATTAAAGGCCATATTGGAATTCATAAGTTGAATTCGGATTAGTCATTAAGTTGAGCTAGCTCTTTCTACGTGAACAGGTACTTAAGGCTTTTATGATTCGTGAATATCTCAAAGGTGATCCCGTACAGGTGGTGCCTCCAGATCATTAGAGCAAAAATGATAGCGACCAACATTAGGTCGTGTACAGGATAGTTCTTCTTATACTCCTTCAGCTGTCGAGAAGGATAAGACACCACCCGCCTATGCTGCATCAGAACTGCGCGCAATCCCTGATAGGACGCATCAGTATAAAGCATAAATCAGTCCTCTCTTGATGGTAGAATGAGGATGTGTGTTGACACTAATCTCTGCTTCAGCTCCTAAAAACTGGTCTCGTAGGCCTCTGACCATGTGACTTCACGCCTTTCCTGGTAAGGCGTGTTAACGACATAGCGATGCTAGAGAACCCCTCTACGAATCGTCTGTAGTAATCAGCAAATCCCAAGAAGCTACGAACCTCCTGAATTGACTTAGACTACTTCCAATTGGTGATAGCCTCAATCTTCTAGGGGTCTACTGAAATGCCTCTGCTAGAACCCACGTATTCCAGAAAACTGACTGAGGGTAGTGATAGATACCATTTTATTGATCATTTGAGTTGCTAAAATCCATGTTTGACCTATGTTTTTATTGCTTAATTGTGAAATTGCCCTAGGTTTTAGGATTTCCTCTTATTTTGGACTTAATTGCAAATTTACATATTTTTGGATTATTTAGCCACTAATTTTTGATATATTTTTGTAGGCATGAAAGGATCCTGGACTTAGGGCATATTGGGTCAAACTTGAGTCGGAAGTGAACCGGATCGAATTATCAAGCTCACGATTAATCCGAGCTGTCTGATTCAAAAGCGGCTAGATCTGAGCCATCCGGGACCATCTGAAGCAATCCGAGCTAGGGTTAGGGTTGATCAAGCACTCTGATCAAGATCTGAAGATTTCATCCCAATCAGAGCTAAATCAACCGTTGGATCAAGCTTGGAGGGTTCTAGATCGTCCATTCAAAGACTAAGTTGATCTGGACCATCCGTTGCACATCGGGAGGATCCGAGCTACCACGAGGCAGATCCTGACCCCAGATTATCATCATCAAAGTTTGGCTCAAATCAGAGCAAGATCAGCCGTTGGATTTCATCAAATCAATCTGAGCCGTTCAATGTTAATTATTTAAGGAAAAATGGCGCAGCTTCTTCCTCCATCGCGTCTTTGCCGCAACAGTCGAGTTCTTCAGTTCTTAATCGTGTTCTTCCATTCTTTCATCCAATCGAAGGTGTGATCCCTCAATCCATCATCAAAGCAAGGGCTAGGTTAGTGAAGAGAATCACAGTGAGGTTTCAGATTTGATTTTTGCTCAATAGCAAAGTTGCGTGAGGTCTCGGCAGTTTTGCTATCCGATTTCAGCGAGCTCAGCTGTGCTCTATCGCCACTGCATCCGAGCTGTCCAGAGGGGTTCCCTGGAAGGTTTCGGTCATTCCTTAATC
Source organism: Boesenbergia rotunda (assembly GCA_024364735.1). NCBI lineage: Eukaryota > Viridiplantae > Streptophyta > Magnoliopsida > Zingiberales > Zingiberaceae > Boesenbergia > Boesenbergia rotunda. The sequence goes on from JAGFNQ010005264.1 coordinate 205,531, forward strand.
CAAATCGCAAGCCACCACAGCGAGTTTGAAGAATTCGGAAGCAAATTTCAACTTGAGCAGGATTTGATCTGATTCGGTAGCAGAGATAGTTCTTCACTGACTTGTTGAGCTTGCGGGTCCGAAGTTCACTCTTGATTGACGACCAAGGAGCTCTTGAGTTGGAGAAGGGTTGAGGAGTAGCTTAGACACTTAATTTTCATTTGTTTAGCTGTAATTTTCATTTTCGAGCAATTCTGTTTTAGATTTTCAGTTATCAGCTGTTTAAGTTTGTAATTCTGAATTGTTTGGTTTCATTAGGTTTTTAATCTTCGAGTTCAGTAAGTTAGGAACTTGTTTAGTGATAGATTGAGTTAAATTTCAGTTTAATTGTAGCTTAAATTGTTGCGTGCCAGTTCCCAGCTTGCGTGCCACTTCAATTGCTGAATTTTCTTCAGTTTCTGAATTGTCTCCGAGTGGTTAATCTCTGAATTGTTTTCAAGCTTTTTAGTTGTTAATTTCTGCTCTAGCATTAGATAGGTAGAGTGTTTAGTTAAATTAGCACTTAATTGTAGTTAGTTGCAATCCCATTTCTTGCGTATCAGTTTTCCATTGTGAGTATCAGTAATTTCTGCAAATTTCAGATTCGGAAGTGTAGTTGTCTGATGTGTTTCAGCTGTAGTTTGCTTTAATCTTTCAGTATAGTTAGTAAGTCACTTGTTAGTGAGTAGATACATTTCATTCTAGCTTGTTTCCTGCTTTAAATTCTGCGCATAAACTCCATTGATGTGTGCTATTTCATGTCTGAAAATCTAAATCTGTTTTCTGCAATTTTCAGTTGAAAAGTTTCTGAATTCTTGCTAAGTGAACATTAGTTTCTTTCCATCTTAGTTTTCTGGCATATCAATCAGTGAAATCAATTCAAGTTGTTTGTGTTTTGCGCCCAAGCCTTGTGCTGAATTTCTGAACATAAATTCTAAATTTCTGCATTTCTCATCTCTGAATTTTCTTTGCTTCTCAAGCTCTAATTTAGCTTTCAATTCCTTTACTGAATCTTGTTCAGTTCTTTCTTAATACCTTTGTTTCCCAATTGAACCAACCAGCTTGAGAAGTGGAGCCGAAACATACTGATTTTATAAAGTTGGTGTTAGTTTTTGGCACAAAAAGTTTCCCTTGCCAATAGAATTGAATCTTTTTGCATCTGAATTCAGCTTGTTTTGTGGCATGTGATTGTGTTTGAATCAATAAGTTTGCATTCACTCATTTCTGAATTTCTTTTAGGCAGTGGTTAGCTTTCAAAAACATTTCATGCTAAGTTGATATTTGTTGCTAGTGTAAATTCGAAATTTTCTTTGCATTGATTTGTCTTAATTTGCTTGTTTCCGAAAATTGCCATAACTGCCTCTATATTTCAGCTTAGTGTTTGTTTGAAATTTGAATTTAGATTTGGTTTTCCAATTCGGTTAATTACCTTGCTTGATTAGGTTTACATTAGGTTGAGTTTTTCTTTAGTGCCAACTTCTTGCTTAGTTCATTAGCTTAAGATTCTTACTTCTCCATTGCAATTTCATTTTCGATTATAACCCAAAACCCAATTACTTATTTGAAACCCCAAAAACACAAACGACACATAAACCAAGCTCGAATCAAACACTACAACTAGCCTCGAGAAAAAAATACGACCTGTGGCCCCTATATTACATTTTCAGATTTTGATTGTAAAAAGGGTTTCCAGCATTCATATACATTTAAATTTGAGGCCCACATTCGTGACACATAGTTTGGGCCCGTCAAATTTTTGGCGCCGTTGCCGGGGAATTTACTAGTTGATTTGTTTGATTTTCATTTGTGCACTTATTTCATATCATTCTTGACTTATTTTTTGTGCTTATTGCTATATCTGTTGATTTGATTCTATTTGTTTTATCTCTTTATCCATTTTTACTGTGATTTGTTTTGTTTTATGACCAGGTCTTCAGGTGGTGAGTTAGAAGAATTTGACCCTGAGATTGAGAGGACTTTCAGAGCTAGGAGGAGCCAGGGCATTCTTTCTGAGATTATAGACATCCCTCCTATTCAGACGATTTTTACTCACTCAGGCAGTGACATGGTAGACCACCAGAGAACGATGACGGAGCTTGCAGCACCGGATGCTGCATTTCAGTACTCCAGCATAGCTTATCCAGAGCTGGGGGGGATTTTGAGTTAAGATCTGGACTTATTAATTTGCTGCCAAAGTTTCAGGGACTTATTGGAGAGGATCCAAACAGACACCTGCACGAATTCCATGTGGTATGCTCCACTATGAAGCCTCAGGGCATTTCTGAAGAAGACATCAAGCTGAGAGCTTTCCCCTTCACACTGACAGGAGCAGCAAAAGACTGGTTTTATTATCTACCCACGGGGCATTTGTCCAGTTGGATCTCCATGAAAAAGCATTTTTGAAAAAATATTTCCCAGCCTCCAGAACAGCTATAATCAGAAAAACATCTGTGGGATTCAGCAAGTGGTGGGTGAGACATTATATGACTACTGGGAGAGATTCAACAAGCTGTGTTCAAGTTGCCCCCAGCATCAGATTAGTGAGCAACTGTTGATTCAATACTTTTATGAGGGATTACTGCAGATGGACAGAGTTATGATAGATGCTGCATCTGGAGGGGCCCTAGTGAACAAAACGTCAATGCAAGCTAGGGAGCTAATTTCTAATATGGCGGAGAACTCCCAACAATTTGGAAGCAGAGCCTTGACCACCAGAGGAGTGGGTGAAATCCAGGGAGTTCCTACTGATCAGAAGGAGGTTAAGACTGCATTGATGGAGCTCACATCGGCTGTTAAGCAAATTGAACTAACTGTTGCAAGGCAAAATTCAACTCCTTCAGCACCTCCACTTTCAAGTCAAATGATAAGTGTGTGTGGCATTGCTCTAGTCAGGAGCACACTTCAGACTCATGCCCTACCCTCCAACAAGACGAGATAGTAGCTGCATTAGTAAGAGGACAATTTCAAGCAAGAAACAATCTGTATTCCTCTACTTATAACCCCGGTTGGAGGAATCATCCTAACATGAGGTACGGGAATGCTTTCTGCCAACAAGACCCTCAAATGCAACCCTCACAGCTGTAACGCCCGAAAATTCTCGAAACTAATTTTAGAAATATCTTAGAATTTATGGATATTTTTATAGAATTTTTCCATAAACGAAAATGGCAAAAAGGGATAAAAAGGAAAAAACGGCTAAAGGGGTTTTGATCCCTAGACCTAAGCTAGAGAGGAGAATGGGCGGACTGACTGGGATGGTCTGCTTTTGTTGAAATAGATTAGCGGAAACAATAGATAAGGTATAATTAGTTAAATTTTTTCCATAAGTATAAAAGGGAAACTTAGGGTTTTTTTTATTCATTCTTTCCCTCACATCCTCTCACCGCCGACTCCCTCTCTCCCTCTCACGATTTTTTTCTTCCTCTCGCCCTCTCTCTCGCCCAAGACAAAGGAGAAGCCAAGGGAAGGTCTCAAGAGGCCCTATTCTCTACGAGAATTCTCGTAGACGCGAGGAGAACGCCAAGGAGCAAGAAGAACGGCGAAATTCGACGTTCCCTCGGGAATTTCAGATTTTATTCGTAAGGAAAACCTAGCGCAGGATGTAAGTATCCCTCACCTGCAGTATAAGTAGTTTCGGATGATTTTCCATATGCTTTATTTCCTTGTATTTATGCTTTACGATTAGAAATCGTAAATTATGAACAAGCACGCACATTAGGTGTTTGTTAAAATGTTCAGTTTAGTTAATGCTATAGAAAGCATTAAAGAATAGAAATTCTTGCTCCAGTTTATGATGGGGACCAAGGTCGAACGGGATGGGCTCCTAGTTGCCCCTAGGTTTAGATAACCTAGTAAAAGCAAGAATCAGAAAAGGAAAGAAAAGTATAAAAGACTATTTTATTTTCAGTTGGCATTGTACCGGACTTCGGTCCAGGGATAGGCTCCAAGTTGCCTCTAGGTTTAGATAACCTAGTATGGGATGGGCTCCTAGTTGCCCCTAGGTTTAGATAACCTAGTAGAACCCTAATGGATTCGGGATTTGCTACCTCGAGTTTATTAGGGATGCGCGCACAGTTGGTACATTGTCGGGCCCACAGCAGTTGATTATTACTTTCACCTACTATATGTATTTAGTTTTCAAAAATTTATATTAGCATGTGGTGAATTTAATAATTAGTTTTATGTTAGTTAGTTTCAGTTCCAGTTCAGATATATATGCCAGCTATAGCTTACTTTTCAGGTCTAGTTTAGTATGTGTCATGTCTCAGTTATTTGCCATGACATTTTATGACATGTATTTTAGCATGAGCATAACATGATTGTTTATGAACATGAGCGTGTATTTGCATAGCATGTTTTGAAAAGCATAATCCGAGATTTTATAGTTTTGTGAGGCTAGATGGTACTTACTAAGCTTTATGCTTATTAGTTTGCATTTCCTTATACTGCAGATACAGGTAAAGGAAAGCACTAGTAGCGGAGGCGGCGGCCTTGATGCAAAGTGTGTGTGATGGTGGAGTTGGAATAAAAGTCTTCGGAACTTGCAAAGCATAGAAATAGTCTTTATTATGCTTCTTTAGTTATTCCGTAATATATTATGTGAACCATGTATGAATTTAATTAGACTGGCATTCGTGGTGCCTAGTATGCTTCTTTAGTTTTCTTGTTTATGCTTCTTCAGTTATTTCGCGATATATTATGAGAACCATGTATTAACTTGTCTAGACTCGTTATTTGTGGTGTCTAGTATATTAAAGTAGTTTATTCACCTGTGTTAATACTTGCTTAGCGAATGTTGAATGATATGAGTTACTACTTATAATATGGTAATTTAGATCCATGCTTAAGCTTTAGAGATAAGAACTTGACACTTTTGATTTACATGCTAAATACATAGGATATGCTTGTTTTAAGATATATGCACCATATAGAATGACATGTAGTGGCTAAGAATGCCCTTAGATATGAATAATGAATGGTTTCAATAAGAAGTTGATACAAACTTGGCACATTTATATTATGCTTTTACATATCGTTGTTGAGATTCCTACCAAGCCTATAAAATTAACGTTTTTGTTTTATTTTGGCTGGTTAGCACTTTAAACATGATTATGAATGGTTAGTTCAGTAAATAGCGAAATAAGAAATTTTAAATTCTCCCAGTTGATTTAGCATTATTAGAAATCATTAATCAGTCAGCCAGTCAGTTAGTTAGTAGCGATCCGCCTTAAAGCTTAGTACCAGAAGGCGGGTCGTTACAGAGTGGTATCAGAGCAAGTTCCATCTTTCCTCCTCACACACATCAGCATCAGACCTGCAGCTTCCAAGTAAGAGTATCTCTCACATTACCATATTTTCTTCCTTTCAGATTTATAGTATTTACATGTTATTCATGCCATCTGTTTTCTAGTCAGTTCTTGTTTACATTTAACGGAAGCATGTTTAATACCATAGTTTATATCTGATAGCATGTTTTTAGAATTAGAATATGAACTATATGTCCTCTGTCATTTAGATAATGGCTAGAGGACGCCCAACTAGAAGGGCATCAGCTACTGAGCCTCTATAGGAGGCAACTGACATAGTGACTCCACCTAATCTCATGGAGATAGTGGCTCAGCTCTAGAGACAGATAGTTGAGCAGCAGCAAGAGATAGCCACTTTAAGGGCTAATCAGTAAACCACACCTATTGGTACGCCAGGACCAAATGTGGAAACCCCAATAGTGATAGAGGTTCCACCTAGAGCACCAATCCCACCAATAGCACCAATCCCACCAATAGCAGCAGAAGCCCCAACAGTAGGGGCTAGAAGAGAAGCATATCTGGTTCAGGGGCAGAAGCTCAAACCAGAGACCTTTTCAGGCACTAGTGAACCATGGGATGCACAAGCCTGGTTCAAAACCCTGGAGAGTACCATGGAGCTTCTGGACTGGCCAGAACAAGAGAAAGTGAAGTGTGCCTCTTTCTGCCTAGCAGGAGATGCTAGAATGTGGTGGGAAAGGGTGAAGGCCAAGCGAGACATAAATCAGATGACGTGGGCCAACTTCGAAGGTGAGTTCTTCAAAGAATTCTTTCATATGTGGGTTACTAATCGACATTATGATGAATGCACTGAATTTCATCAAGGTAACCTATCAGTAGAGGAAGCCGTGAAGAGATTCAACAGGTTGGAGCGTCTGTGTCCCGAATTAGTCAGCACCGAACGAGAGCGAGTCAGGCTAATGCTCAAGATGCTAAGGCCAAAAATAGCATTGAATGTAGCTAGCGGCGTTCATAGGCCGCAAACCTCAGAAGAACTAGTTAGCAGTGCTCTGATCACCGAGCACTACCTGAACAGCATGAAACAGCAGAAGTCAGTCATGATAGAAAGTAAAGGCCAAGGCAGTTCAGGAACTCCGGAACCCCAGGGCGTTCTCAAAGAAGTTAGCCATACCTCCAGATGTACTCAGTGGCCAGTTCTTAACCACCATAACTTCAGGAGAGATTATGGTGTCCACGCACTAGCTCCTTGCAGTGCCAGTCAGTATAGCAGGCAGAGAGCTTTATGGTGATCTGATAGTACTAGATATGACAGATTATGATGTCATTTTTGGAATGGACTTCCTAATTAAGTACGGTGCCTCCATAGAATGCCGTAAAAGGAAAGTCATATTCCAACCTGAAGATGGAGTGTAATTTGAATACATCGGAGAACCCAAGAGAAAGGCCAAGAAATTTCTCTCATCTCTAAAAGCACAGAAACTGCTGGATTCAGGATGTACCGGATTTCTAGCACATGTAGTCAATACCAAACAAGAGAAGGACCAAAAGATAGAAGAGGTCCCAGTGGTATGTGACTAACCAGCAGTCTTCCCTAACGAGTTACCAGGCTTAGCGCCAGACAAGGAGATAGAGTTTGAGATAGATCTCGTTCCAGGTACCAATCCCATTTCAAAAGCACCATACCGTATGACTCCAGCAGAATTAAGAGAACTTTAGGAGCAACTACAGGAGCTGCTCGACAAGGGCTTCATACGCCCTAGTCATTCACCTTGGGGAGCTCCCGTATTGTCCATGAAGAAGAAAGACGGGTCCATGCGCTTGTGTATAGATTACCGGGCGTTGAATCAAGTCACCATCAAGAACAAGTATCCCTTGCCAAGAATTGATGACTTGTTCGATCAGCTAAAGGTAGCAGCAGTGTTCTCAAAAATGGACTTGAGATCGGGTTATCACCAGGTGAATGATAAAAAAAAGGTGACATCCCCAAGACAGCTTTCAGAACAAGATACGGACACTATGAGTTTGTAGTTATGTCTTTTGGTGTAACGAACGCTCCAGCGACTTTCATGGACCTCATGAACAGAGTGTTCCGAGAATATTTAGATAAGTTTGTTATCGTCTTCATCGATGATATTCTGATATATTCAGGACTCAGAAGGAACATGCAGAACACCTGAAAATAGTATTAGAAATCCTTCAGCGGAGCCAACTCTATGCGAAATTCTCCAAGTGTGAGTTTTGGCTCGATCAGGTGTCTTTTCTGGGTCACATCATCTCCAAGGATGGTGTGATGGTAGACCCCAGCAAAATAGAAGCAGTAAGTAACTGGGTTTGACCGAAGAATGCCAGTGAGATCAGAAGTTTTCTGGGTCTAGCCGGTTACTACAGGAAGTTCGTAGAGAATTTCTCCAGAATAGCCTCCCCACTGATAGCTCTTACCAGAAAGAACAGAAAGTTTCAGTGGATAGAGGACTGCGAGAACAGTTTTACAGAATTAAAGAGAAGATTGACTAGTGCTCCCATCCTGACTCTTCCAGAGACCACTGACAGCTTTGACATATATAGCGATGCGTCTAAATTAGGACTTGGAGAAGTACTGATGCAGAATGGCAAGGTTATTGCCTATGCATCTAGACAACTCAAGGATTATGAGAAGAATTACCCTACCCATGACCTTGAGTTAGCTGCAGTAGTGTTCGCTCTCAAGATTTGGAGGCATTACTTATATGGAGCCCAGTGTAGGATTTTCACAGATCATCAGAGTCTAAAGTATTTCTTTACTCAGAAGGATCTGAACATGAGACAATGCAGGTGGCTTGAGCTAGTCAAGGATTATGACATTGACATCCTCTACCATCCAGGTAAAGCTAATAAGGTGGCAGATGCACTTAGCAGAAAATCTAGTGCCACCCTACTAGCTTTGTCCACGATGTCACAGCCCCTTCGGAAAGAGTTATCAGAGTTCGGACTGGAAATTTTAGTTGGGCAGCTCTCCACTTTGACATTAGTGTCCACCCTGATTGAAGACATCCAGACAGCACAGGATCAAGATCCTGACCTTCAAAAAATCAAGCAGGGGATGACAGAAGCCGAAAATGGAGAATTTCGCCTATCAGATAATGGGACACTGTACTACGGTGACCGCTTATGTGTTCCGAACCAAGAAGAGCTCCGAAGGAAGATCCTAGAGGACGCACATAGATCTCCTTATGCAATGCATCCTGGTTCCACCAAAATGTACCAAGACCTCAGGGGACGTTTTTGGTGGCCTGGGATGAAGAGAGACATCGCCAGATATGTCAGTACCTGTCTGACATGCCAAAGAGTCAAGGCAGAACATCAGAGACCAGGTGGAGTTCTGCAGCCTATTCAGATTCCAGAATGGAAATGGGAAGATATTTCCATGGATTTTATAGTGGGACTACCCAGAACAACGAATGGATATGATGCAATCTGGGTAATAGTAGACAGATTGACTAAGTCTTCCCACTTCCTAGCTATCAGGATCTCCTATTCCATGGAACAACTAGCTCAGTTATACCTCAAGGAGATCGTCAGACTACATGGAGTCCCTAGGACTATCATTTCAGATAGGGACAGTAGGTTCACTTCGCACTTCTGGGAGTGCCTACAGACAGCTCTAGGCACCAAACTGAAGTTTAGCACAGCTTTCCATCCTCAGACAGATGGTCAGACAGAGAGAGTTAATCAAGTACTAGAAGATATGCTCAGAGCTTGTGCTTTAGATTTCAAGGGCAGTTGGTGCAGATACTTGTGCTTAGAGGAATTCGCTTACAACAATAGTTATCAGGCCACTATCGGCATGGCACCCTATGAGGCTTTATATGGGCGGAGGTGTAGATCTCCTATCTGCTGGTACGAGGGTGGTGAGAGGCAAGAGTTAGGCCTACAGACAGATCTTATAGATGATACCACCGTAGCCATACAGCAGATCCGCCAGAGAATAGAAACAGCTCAAAGCCGCCAGAAGAGCTATGCTGATACACGACGCAGACCATTAGAGTTTGAAGTTGGGGGTTCAGTGTTCCTCAGAGTGGCTCCCATGAAGGGAGTAATGCGTTTTGGGAAGAAGGGCAAGCTAAGTCCCAGATATGTAGGACCATACTCCATCACTAGAAGAGTTGGCAAAGTAGCTTATGAGTTGGAGCTACCTCAGGAGATGTCAGTTATCCACAATGTATTTCATGTTTCCATGCTGAAGAAGCATATCCCAGATGCCACCCAGGTGATAGAGCCACAGACGGTACAAGTTCGCGAAGATCTCAGTTATGATAGTCGGCCTAATCAGATAATAGACCGAGCAGTTAAGAAATTGCGAAACAAGGAGGTACCATTAGTGAAAGTCATATGGCAAAATCACAGAGTAGAAGAGGCAACCTGGGAACCAGAGGACAGCATGAGACAGAAATACCCAGAGTTGTTTTAAGTTCGAGGACGAACTTTTAATAAGGTATGGGGGATTGTAACGCCTGAAAATTCTCGAAACTAATTTTAGAAATATCTTAGAATTTATGGATATTTTTATAGAATATTTCCATAAACGAAAATGGCAAAAAGGGATAAAAAGGAAAAAACGGTTAAAGGGGTTTTGATCCCTAGACCTAAGCTAGAGAGGAGAATGGGCGGACCGACTGGGATGGTCTGCTTTTGTTGAAATAGATTAGCGGAAACAATAGATAAGGTATAATTAGTTAAATTTTTTCCATAAGTATAAAAGGGAAACTTAGGGTTTTTTTTATTCATTCTTTCCCTCACATCCTCTCACCGCCGACTCCCTCTCTCCCTCTCGCGATTTTTTTCTTCCTCTCGCCCTCTCTCTCGCCCAAGACAAAGGAGAAGCCAAGGGAAGGTCTCAAGAGGCCCTATTCTCTACGAGAATTCTCGTAGACGCGAGGAGAACGCCAAGGAGCAAGAAGAACGTCGAAATTCGACGTTCCCTCGGGAATTTCAGATTTTATTCGTAAGGAAAACCTAGCGCAGGATGTAAGTATCCCTCACCTGCAGTATAAGTAGTTTCGGATGATTTTCCATATGCTTTATTTCCTTGTATTTATGCTTTACGATTAGAAATCGTAAATTATGAACAAGCACGCACATTAGGTGTTTGTTAAAATGTTCAGTTCAGTTAATGCTATAGAAAGCATTAAAGAATAGAAATTCTTGCTCCAGTTTATGATGGGGACCAAGGTCGAACGGGATGGGCTCCTAGTTGCCCCTAGGTTTAGATAACCTAGTAAAAGCAAGAATCAGAAAAGGAAAGAAAAGTATAAAAGACTATTTTATTTTCAGTTGGCATTGTACCGGACTTCGGTCCAGGGATAGGCTCCAAGTTGCCTCTAGGTTTAGATAACCTAGTATGGGATGGGCTCCTAGTTGCCCCTAGGTTTAGATAACCTAGTAGAACCCTAATGGATTCGGGATTTGCTACCTCGAGTTTATTAGGGATGCGCGCACAGTTGGTACATTGCCGGGCCCACAGCAGTTGATTATTACTTTCACCTACTATATGTATTTAGTTTTCAGAAATTTATATTAGCATGTGGTGAATTTAATAATTAGTTTTATGTTAGTTAGTTTCAGTTCCAGTTCAGATATATATGCCAGCTATAGCTTACTTTTCAGGTCTAGTTTAGTATGTGCCATGTCTCAGTTATTTGCCATGACATTTTATGACATGTATTTTAGCATGAGCATAACATGATTGTTTATGAACATGAGCGTGTATTTGCATAGCATGTTTTGAAAAGCATAATCCGAGATTTTATAGTTTTGTGAGGCTAGATGGTACTTACTAAGCTTTATGCTTATTAGTTTGCATTTCCTTATACTGCAGATACAGGTAAAGGAAAGCACTAGTAGCGGAGGCGGCTGGCTTGATGCAAAGTGTGTGTGATGGTGGAGTTGGAATAAAAGTCTTCGGAACTTGCAAAGCATAGAAATAGTCTTTATTATGCTTCTTTAGTTATTCCGTAATATATTATGTGAACCATGTATGAATTTAATTAGACTGGCATTCGTGGTGCCTAGTATGCTTCTTTAGTTTTCTTGTTTATGCTTCTTCAGTTATTTCGCGATATATTATGAGAACCATGTATTAACCTGTCTAGACTCGTTATTTGTGGTGCCTAGTATATTAAAGTAGTTTATTCACCTGTGTTAATACTTGCTTAGCGAATGTTGAATGATATGAGTTACTACTTGTAATATGGTAATTTAGATCCATGCTTAAGCTTTAGAGATAAGAACTTGACACTTTTGATTTACATGCTAAATACATAGGATATGCTTGTTTTAAGATATATGCACCATATAGAATGACATGTAGTGGCTAAGAATGCCCTTAGATATGAATAATGAATGGTTTCAATAAGAAGTTGATACAAACTTGGCACATTTATATTATACTTTTACATATCATTGTTGAGATTCCTACCAAGCCTATAAAATTAACGTTTTTGTTTTATTTTGGCTGGTTAGCACTTTAAACATGATTATGAATGGTTAGTTCAGTAAATAGCGAAATAAGAAATTTTAAATTCTCCCAGTTGATTTAGCATTATTAGAAATCATTAATCAGTCAGCCAGTCAGTTAGTTAGTAGCGATCCGCCTTAAAGCTTAGTACCAGAAGGCGGGTCGTTACAACAGCAGCCATTACAGAACTTCCAGCAGCCCCAACAAACTCAGATTAATCAGCAACCATTTCAGCCGTCGAACCAAAATTTTCAGCCTCCGTTTCAGCCTAATTCCCAACAATTTCAGCAGTTCGAACCTCAATTCCAGCAATATCATCAAGGGCAGCAAGGTTTTCAATCATTCCCAGCTTTCCAAGCTCAAAACCAACAAAATTTTCAGCCTTCACAGCCCTTGAATCAGAATTCACAGCCCTACAATCAAGGGTTTCAAAGTAGAGTTTTCAGCCTTCGCCACAGAATTTTTCACAACAAAATCAGAACTTTCAAGGTTACAATTCCCAGCAAAGTTTCCAAGCAAATCAGCCATTTAATCAGCCCTATCAACAACCCAATCAGCCATTTAATCAGCCCAATCAACAGCCATGTTTTCAAGGTCAATCAAGAAGCTATTCTAACCAAGGAGGCTATAGAAGCTCAAGTGGAGGAAATGCGCCCCAACAGAGGGTTGAGGATATGTTTCAACAGATGATGCAGCAACAACAAGCTCAACAACAACAAATACAACAAGTTCTCCAACAACAACAACAACAACAACAACACAATCAAAACGTTGAGAGGCAAATAGGGCAATTGGCTAGTGGAATTAATCAAAATCAAGCTCAAGGATCAAGTCAATTACCTTCCCAAACTGTTCCTAATCCAAAAGGAAATGTGAGTGCTATAACTTTGAGAAGTGGGAAGGTTACAACATCTCCAAAGAGTCCAAGAGCAGATTTTTCAGAGAACCGGACAGCAACCTCAATTCCGGCCCAAAACAGCAATGAAAAGACTTCAAATTCAGCTGATTCCACCCCTAGCCCGTTCCCAACCCCTTCCTCAAGCAACCCTTGAAATTTGGTGGAAAACGGAGAAGAAAACAGTGTCGAGTCTGATTTTACAGCCACCGTATCGAATGGGACAGCAGAGCAGAATTTAGCATCTCCTCTTCCGGCCAAAGAGGATGATTTTAGGGTTCCTTTACCCTTTCCACAGTAGAGAACACATGCTAAGAAGCAAGTGGAGGAAGAGAAGGTCAAGGAATTCAATGAACTCGTGGAACTTTTCAGTAAGGTAGAGATAAATGTACCTTTGTTGACCATGATCAAGCAAATTCCAAAGTATGCTAAGTTTTTAAAGGATCTTTGTATTCATAAAAAGAAACTCAAGGAAAATGAGTTGGTCAGCTTTGGGAAGAATATCTCAGTACTTATCCACACTATTCCTCAGAAGTGTGAAGATCCAGGGGTATTCACTGTTTCTTGTGAGATAGGGAGCACTGTATTCCATGATGCTATGCTTGATTTAGGAGCTTCCATAAATGTGATGCCCAGGTCAGTGTTTCAGATGCTTGGCATAGGCCCTTTACAGCCCACTGGAGTGGTGATACAGCTAGCAGACAGGAGTCAGACCCACCCAGCAGGTATGATTAAAGATGTTTTGGTGAAGGTAAAGGAGCTGATATTTCCTGTGGATTTCTATATTTTGGATATGGAGGGAGATTACTTGGCACACCGTTCTCCACTTATTTTAGGCAGACCATTTCTGAAGACTGCTAGAACCAAAATCGATGTATATGTCGGTACACTTTCTATGGAGATTGGAGACACGGTTGTCCAGTTTAGCCTTTTTGATGCTATGAAGCATCCGAGGGAGGACCATTCCATCATGAGCATTGATATTCTTGATGGGCTAGCACAGACAGAGTTAGAGGCTGAGGGATTTCTAAAGGATTTTACTGGAGGAGCTATTGATTCAGAGGAGGCTGAGAGATTATTTACTGCGGAGACTGAGGATTTTTCAGAAGACATTTCAGACACATTACCAGCTGGAGAGATTTTTCTAGGTGTAGGGGATTGCACAGAGCCCCAAGGATCACCTATTTTTCTTGATATTCAGAGTGTAGGGGATTGCACTAAGCCCCAGGAACCACTTATTTCTGCTGATGAAAACCAGAGTGAACTGAAGCCATTACCAGGCCATTTGAAGTATGCATACCTAGGAGAGGAGCAGACTTTTCCCGTGATTATTGCACAGCATTTGGAGTCAGAACAAGAAGAAAAATTACTGCAAGTCCTGAGGCACTACAAGAAGGCAATTGGGTGGACTTTATCAGATATACCAGGTATCAGCCCAGCTATCTGCATGCACAGGATATTTTTGAAAGATAATGTTAAACCTGTGAGGCAACCACAAAGGAGACTCAACCCACTTATTTTGGATGTTGTAAAGAAAGAGGTGACTCGAATTCTTCAGGCAGGTATCATTTACCCTATTTCTGACAGTCAGTGGGTTAGTCCTATTCATGTGGTGCCCAAGAAATCTGGAGTGACCGTGGTGGTGGATGAAAGTAATGAACTAGTGCCCACCAGAGTCAAGAATTCCTGGAGAGTCTGCATTGATTACAGGAAGCTCAACAAGGTCACAAGGAAAGATCACTTCCCTTTACCCTTCATTGATCAGATGCTTGAGAGACTGGCAGGGAAGTCACACTATTGTTTCTTGGACGGATTTTCAGGCTATTTTCAGATTTGCATAGATCCAGAGGACCAGGAGAAGACCACCTTCACTTGTCCCTTTGGTACTTTTGCCTACAGACGTATGCCCTTCTGACTCTGCAACGCACCCGGTACCTTTCAGAGATGTATGGTGAGTATATTCGGTGAGTTGCTAGAGGACTGTAAGGAGGTATTCATGGATGATTTTTCAGTTTATGGCACGTCTTTTGATTCATGCTTAAATAACTTGTCTAGGGTTTTACATCGTTGCATTGAAACTAACCATGTTCTTAATTTTGAGAAATGCCACTTTATAGTAGAGCACGGGATAGTACTTGGACACATAGTCTCTCGGAAAGGTATTGAGGTAGATCCTGCTAAAATCAGTGTTATTTCTTCTTTATCTTACCCCGTATGCGTATGGGATGTTCGTGCTTTTCTTGGACATGCAGGATTTTACCACAGATTTATTAGAGATTTCAGCTTGATTGCTCGACCCTTGACACGACTTCTGCAGAAGGATGTTGAGTTTCACTTTGATGAAATATGCAAAGAAGCTTTTCATAGACTCAGGGAGGCTCTTACCTCAGCTCCTATTATTACATCACCTGACTGGACTTTACCTTTTGAATTAATGTGTGATGCTTCTAATTTTGCAGTGGGAGCTGTTTTAGCACAGAGGGTTGATGGAGCACCACATGTCATTTGCTACGCCTCCAAAACCCTAGATGTCGCCCAAGCCAATTACACTACGACTGAAAAGGAGCTTCTTTCCATTGTCTTTGCTTTAGATAGATTCAGATCTTATTTATTATGCTCACATGTGATTATTTTTTCTGATCATGCAGCTCTCAAATACTTATTGAAGAAGCCTGATGCAAAACCTAGATTGATCAGATGGATGCTCCTACTCCAAGAATTCGACCTGGAGATCAGAGATAGAAGTGGAAAAGAGAACTTAGTTGTAGATCATTTGAGAAGACTTGAAGGAGATGGATCTCCTACCACCATTGATGACGATTTCAGAGATGAGCACTTGATTTCAGTGCATGGTGAGACACCGTGGTATGCAGACCTAGTTAACTTTCTTATTGCACATGTATTTCCCACTCAATTTTCTAAGGCTCAAAAAGATAAATTAAAAAGTGATGCAAAGTTTTATGTGTGGGATGATCCTTATCTGTGGAAATTTTGCAATGACCAAATAATTAGGAGATGCATACCCGAGCATGAGTTTACTTCTGTCCTTACTTTTTGTCATTCATCAGCTTGTGGGGGGCATTTTGGACCCCAGAGGACAGCTAGGAAAGTATTAGAGTGTGGATTATACTGGCCCACCCTTTTTCATGATTCACATATTTTTTTATAAAAATTGTGATAGATGTCAGCGAACTGGGAACATAGGAGCGAGACATGAGATGCCCCAGCATGCTATACTTTATTGTGAGATTTTTGATGTTTGGGGGATAGATTTTATGGGACATTTTCCTGCATCTTATGGTTATCTGTATATTTTACTTGCTGTGGATTATGTTTCAAAATGGGTGGAGGTCATTCCCTCCAAGACTGATGATTCTTCTGTTGTTTGTAGTTTTGTTAGGTCACACATTTTCTGCAGGTTTGGAATTCCAAGAGCAATAATCAGTGACCAAGGATCTCATTTTTGTAACAAACACATGAAGGCTATGCTTAGCAGATATGGGGTGGTTCATAAAATTTCTACATCCTATCATCCCCAAACAAATGGACAGGCTGAAATTTCAAACAGAGAGATCAAATCCATCTTAGAGAAGACAGTTGGGCCCACTAGAAAAGACTGGAGCAAGAGGCTAGATGACGCACTCTGGGCCTACAGAACAGCATACAAGACACCGATTGGCATGTCACCCTACCGCTTGGTTTATGGTAAGGCTTGTCACCTCCCCATGGAAATAGAGCACAAGGCGTATTGGGCGGTGAAAGCTTGCAATTTTGATGCTACCAAAGCGGGGGAAGAGAGAAAATTGCAACTTCAGGAACTTGAAGAAATTCGGTTGGAAGCATTTGAAAATTCAAGAATTTACAAGGAGAAGACCAGAAACTTCCATGACAAGCATATTGTGAAAAAAGACTTCAAAATCGGCGACAAGGTTTTATTGTATAAACCAAGGCTCAAATTGATAAGAGGTAAGTTGAGGTCAAGGTGGGAAGGTCCATTTATTATAACTGACATTTTTCCCTATGGAGTTGTTGAAATTAGGGACGAAGCTAATGGATTTGTGTGGAAAGTTAATGGCCACCGGCTCAAGAAGTATTTTGAAGAACTAAAGGAGCTAGAGGTGGAGGATGTGTACATTGAGGACGCTATCTACCCAACCTAAGGGGGGTTCACTTTCTCTACATTTACATTCCATTGTACATATCATTTTTAATAGTTTTAGGAATAAATTCTTTCTCTTTTTGGAGTAAGTAGTTGATAATAAATTTTTAGGAAACATGACATGAATAAAATCATTGTAATTACCATGTTTTTCCTTTTAGCACTTCTTATGGCATGACTAGAAATAAATGTATCCCTTAGGTTATCTCCATGGCATTTTAGAATCTCTTGGAAAATAAATTAAATTTGGTTGTCAAAACTTAGGATTTGAGCTCATGGATGAAATCTTGGATATTTGAGTACTACTTGGTCTTAGATTCTTAATTGATGATTTGAGATGAATTATTTTTACCTAGTAAGAAGTAGCCTTATATTTGTGACACACATGTTATTGTGCTCTAGAACTTGCTTAGGTTCTTTCAATATCATATTTCAATGATTGGATCGCATCTATAGAAGCTAATCACTTTGTTCACCTTTCCACATCAATTTTGGCAAAAATCATGTCTATTCTATTTGTCTTTCCTTATTCCTAATCTTAACCACAATTTTCTATGGATTTGTTTGCTTGGGATGTTTTCGTGATACTATTTTGCCCGAGACGGACAAAGATTTAAGTGTGGGGGAGTGATTGGTGATTTGGAATGAATTTTCATCAAGGATGCACTTCATTTCGAAAATAAAACATTTTTTTGCCAAGTGAGTTGAGTTTGGTACCAAAAATGAGCAAGAAGAAGTGGTTAAGGATGGAAATCAATTGAAGCATATAGAGTTTTCATCATCAATTGAAGATCCAAGTGGCATGGTGTGACAATGAAAAAAATTCTGCAATGAGAAACAATGGCACGCCAAAAGCAAAAAGAAAGAATTCTTGTGCCAAGATGAAGAAAGAAAAA
This sequence comes from Boesenbergia rotunda, assembly GCA_024364735.1. Taxonomy (NCBI): domain Eukaryota; kingdom Viridiplantae; phylum Streptophyta; class Magnoliopsida; order Zingiberales; family Zingiberaceae; genus Boesenbergia; species Boesenbergia rotunda. The sequence goes on from JAGFNQ010005264.1 coordinate 223,256, forward strand.
AAAATCTGCTAGCTTGGATCGAAATTGACATGGATCTAAAACTGGAAAGTTGGAGTTTGGGAAGTCAACAGCAGCAACCCTTGTAAGTCCGAGTTGAAGCTGAGAAAAAGTCTAAANAGAAAAGACTGGAGCAAGAGGCTAGATGACGCACTCTGGGCCTACAGAACAGCATACAAGACACCGATTGGCATGTCACCCTACCGCTTGGTTTATGGTAAGGCTTGTCACCTCCCCGTGGAAATAGAGCACAAGGCTATTGGGCGGTGAAAGCTTGCAATTTTGATGCTACCAAAGCGGGGGAAGAGAGAAAATTGCAACTTCAGGAACTTGAAGAAATTCGGTTGGAAGCATTTGAAAATTCAAGAATTTACAAGGAGAAGACCAGAAACTTCCATGACAAGCATATTGTGAAAAAAGACTTCAAAATCGGCGACAAGGTTTTATTGTATAAATCAAGGCTCAAATTGATAAGAGGTAAGTTGAGGTCAAGGTGGGAAGGTCCATTTATTATAACTGACATTTTTCCCTATGGAGTTGTTGAAATTAGGGATGAAGCTAATGGATTTGTGTGGAAAGTTAATGGCCACCGGCTCAAACCGGCTCAAGAAGTATTTTGAAGAACTAAAGGAGCTAGAGGTGGAGGATGTGTACATTGAGGACGCTATCTACCCAACCTAAGGGGGGTTCACTTTCTCTACATTTACATTCCATTGTACATATCATTTTTAATAGTTTTAGGAATAAATTCTTTCTCTTTTTGGAGTAAGTAGTTGATAATAAATTTTTAGGAAACATGACGTGAATAAAATCATTGTAATTACCATGTTTTTCCTTTTAGCACTTCTTATGGCATGACTAGAAATAAATGTATCCCTTAGGTTATCTCCATAGCATTTTAGAATCTCTTGGAAAATAAATTAAATTTGGTTGTCAAAACTTAGGATTTGAGCTCATGGATGAAATCTTGGATATTTGAGTACTACTTGGTCTTAGATTTTTAATTGATGATTTGAGATGAATTATTTTTACCTAGTGAGAAGTAGCCTTATATTTGTGACACACATGTTATTGTGCTCTAGAACTTGCTTAGGTTCTTTCAAAATCATATTTCAATGATTGGATCGCATCTATAGAGGCTAATCACTTTGTTCACCTTTCCACATCAATTTTGGCAAAAATCATGTCTATTCTATTTGTCTTTCCTTATTCCTAATCTTAACCACAATTTTTCTATGGATTTGTTTGCTTGGGATGTTTTCGTGATACTATTTTGCCCGAGACGGACAAAGATTTAAGTGTGGGGGAGTGATTGGTGATTTGGAATGAATTTTCATCAAGGATGCACTTCATTTCGAAAATAAAACATTTTTTGCCAAGTGAGTTGAGTTTGGTACCAAAAATGAGCAAGAAGAAGTGGTTAAGGATGGAAATCAATTGAAGCATATAGAGTTTTCATCATCAATTGAAGATCCAAGTGGCATGGTGTGACAATGAAAAAAATTCTGCAATGAGAAACAATGGCACGCAAAAGCAAAAAGAAAGAAATTCTTGTGCCAAGATGAAGAAAGAAAAAAAAATTCTGCTAGCTTGGATCGAAATTGACATGGATCTAAAACTGGAAAGTTGGAGTTTGGGAAGTCAACAGCAGCAACACCTTGTTAAGTCCGAGTTGAAGCTGAGAAAAAGTCTAAATTCTGTGAGGAAACAAGCTGAATTTGCAGTTGAACTCAAGCTAAATTCCAGCTGGATACAATCTGAATTGAAGGCTGATGAAGTTGGAATTGAAGCTGAATTGAAGCTGAGAAACTTTGACTTTGAGCTGCTGAAATGATACAAACTGCTGTGCCAAGAAAAAAAATGTAGAAATCGGGGCAAAGGGGGGCAGTTATAACAGAGAAAAATCAGTGAATGTTATAAAGCAGATTTGTACCAACTTTAAGTTGCACTTGTGCTTCCCTAATCAGTAGTGCCTTGCCGAATCTTAACAGAACTTGCAGAATAGTTTTTGATTGAACTAAACTTCTTGGGAGCAGAATTTGAACTGCTAAATGGAATCAACAATGAGGTGATAATGAAGGAATGGTAGTGAAGTGCCGAAATACCAAAAATGTTTGTGCCAAAAACAGTGTGCAGATAAATGATACAAGCTGAACTGTTTTGAATTGAAACTAATGAAAGGTTGCTACCAAATGCTAGAAGCTGAAGTGCAGCTGTATAAATCAGGGAGTTTGAGCAAGGTCTGAACAAAGGCTGAAAAGAAGCTGAAAGGAGTGCTGAATCTGAGTTTGCTGAGTGCTGATTTGGAGTAGCTGGACTGACCGGAGCTGGGACTGAATTGGGATGCAAGGGATGCTGTCAAGAATTCAGATCCAACCATTCGACAGCATCAGAATACTGGAGAGCAGAGAGGTTGATACTTGAGCTGTAAATGCAGTTAAAAAAATCAGTGAATGCTTGAGAGGTAGTTTGTGTCAACTTTTGGATGAAATTAAATTTTCCGGGGCTGTAAATCAGGGAACAAAGATATGAATGTATCAAAGAGTGATGAGTGCATCCTTTGCTGATCAAAATTGGAAGGAATGTGGCTGCTGGGATGATTTAAATCAGAACAGGAAAAAAAAATCAGAAAAAATTGCAGTGCCAAAATTCCAACAGCATTTAGGTTTTCCACTACCATTTGCTCAACTACTCCTATATGCTAACTGAGGTGAAGAAATCAAAGACTTGAAATTGATTAAGTGGAGCTGAATTTGAAGCTAAAACAGAAAAAGAAAAGAATGCAATCGAAAAGTGCCACCTTGGAAGGACATGTATCAAAAAGGAGTTGTAAGAGTTGTTTAGTGAAGGTTAATTGTGGAGCAAATAGAAGTTCCTAATTGTTACTTGATTCCTCAAGTTCTCTGATGAAAAAAATTTTGATCCGAAGTGCTCAAATAGAAGATTGAGAACAGGAAAAGAAAAGAAAAAAAAAGAAAAAAAAACAGTTCGAAAAAAAAAGAAAAAAAAAGAGATGGAAGAAGTAAAATAGCACAAATGGAGTTTTGGCACTGAAAATTTTCTCATCCGAGTCCCAGCTTTAGTTCATTTCATTCCTGACTTTACAAGATAGAAAGGAAAAGAGGAAAAATCAGGGAAGAGGAATGGAGAAAGAAATTTGGCACGCAAGGTGGAAGTTGGCACATTGAGATCAATAGGGTTTTATTCATCCAAATCGAAGTCATTGTTCAAGATTAACTCCACCACATTTGTGATATCACTAGAGGACTGACAAGAGGGGCAAAGCACATTGGAAACATACTTGAGCACTCAAGTCTTCCACTTTATCAACTTTTTCCATTTTCTTGGCTTTTACTCCAATTTTATCATTTTCTATGTCTTTGATTTGTTTTTGTAGATATTGATCCCAATCATGAATAATGGTGGAGATTAGATAATAAGCAAGCCTATGGTAGTGCAAGAAGCATGTGTGTTTGAGTGAGCTCCACTTCCATCATCAAGTTAGAATTAAGGAGAGAGCCACCAAATTTTTCCTTGAAAGGCTAGTGATTTAAATTCATCTCAATGACTCATGATGGATGAAAAGGCTAAGTTGTTGATTTAAGGACAAGATACTAATCCATAGGGCTAAGATTTATGAGAATTGACAACCTTAGGTAATTTCTTTTCATTTGCTTCTAATTATGTTTAAGAAAATCTAGGGGATACATATTTACTGTTTTCGCGAGATGCTCAAGGTTAAGTGTGGGGGAGTTGATAGATACCATTTTATTGATCATTTGAGTTGCTAAAATCCATGTTTGACCTATATTTTTATTGCTTAATTGTGAAATTGCCCTAGGTTTTAGGATTTCCTCTTATTTTGGACTTAATTGTAAATTTACATATTTTTGGATTATTTGGCCACTAATTTTCTGATATATTTTTGTAGGCATGAAAGGATCCTGGACTTAGGGCATATTGGGTCAAACTTGAGTCGGAAGTGAACCGGATCGAATTATCAAGCTCACGATTAATCCGAGCCGTCCGATTCAAAAGCGGCTAGATCTGAGGCATCCGGGACCATCTGAAGCAATCCGAGCTAGGGTTAGGGTTGATCAAGCACTCTGATCAAGATCTGAAGATTTCATCCCAATCAGAGCTAAATCAACCGTTGGATCAAGCTTGGAGGGTTCTAGATCGTCCATTCAAAGACTAAGTTGATCTGGACCATCCGTTGCACATCTGGAGGATCCGAGCTACCACGAGGTAGATCCTGACCCCAGATCATCATCATCAAAGTTTGGCTCAAATCAGAGCAAGATCAACCGTTGGATTTCATCAAATCAATCTGAGCCGTTCAATGTTAATTATTTAAGGAAAAATGGCGCAACTTCTTCCTCCATCGCGTCTTCGCCGTAACAGTAGAGTTCTTCAGTTCTTCATCGTGTTCTTCCATTCTTTCATCTAATCGAAGGCGTGATCCCTCAATCTATCATCAAAGCAAGGGCTAGGTTAGTGAAGAGAATCTCAGTGAGGTTTCAGATTTGATTTTTGCTCAATAGCAAAGTTGCGTGAGGTCTCGGCAGTTTTGCTATGCGATTTCAGTGAGCTCAGCTGTGCTCCATCGCCACTGCATCCGAGCTGTCCAGAGGGGTTCCCTGGAAGGTTTCGGTCATTCCCTAATCCAAATGGCAAGCCACCACAGCGAGTTTGAAGAATTCGGAAGCAAATTTCAGCTTGAGCAGGATTTGATCTGATTCGGTAGCAGAGATAGTTCTTCACTGACTTGTTGAGCTTGCGGGTCCGAAGTTCACTCTTGATTGACGACCAAGGAGCTCTTGAGTTGGAGAAGGGTTGAGGAGTAGCTTAGACACTTAATTTTCATTTGTTTAGCTGTAATTTTCATTTTCGAGCAATTCTGTTTTAGATTTTCAGTTATCAGCTGTTTAAGTTTGTAATTCTGAATTGTTTGGTTTCATTAGGTTTTTAATCTTCGAGTTCAGTAAGTTAGGAACTTGTTTAGTGATAGATTGAGTTAAATTTCAGTTTAATTGTAGCTTAAATTGTTGCGTGCCAGTTCCCAGCTTGCGTGCCACTTCAATTGCTGAATTTTCTTCAGTTTCTGAATTGTCTCCGAGTGGTTAATCTCTGAATTGTTTTCAAGCTTTTTAGTTGTTAATTTCTGCTCTAGCATTAGATAGGTAGAGTGTTTAGTTAAATTAGCACTTAATTATAGTTAGTTGCAATCCCATTTCTTGCGTATCAGTTTTCCATTGTGAGTATCAGTAATTTCTGCAAATTTCAGATTCGGAAGTGTAGTTGTCTGATGTGTTTCAGCTGTAGTTTGCTTTAATCTTTCAGTATAGTTAGTAAGTCACTTGTTAGTGAGTAGATACATTTCATTCTAGCTTGTTTCCTGCTTTAAATTCTGCGCATAAACTCCATTGATGTGTGCCATTTCATGTCTGAAAATCTAAATCTGTTTTCTGCAATTTTTAGTTGAAAAGTTTCTGAATTCTTGCTAAGTGAACATTAGTTTCTTTCCATCTTAGTTTTCTGGCATATCAATCAGTGAAATCAATTCAAGTTGTTTGTGTTTTGCGCCCAAGCCTTGTGCTGAATTTCTGAACATAAATTCTGAATTTCTGCATTTCTCATCTCTGAATTTTCTTTGCTTCTCAAGCTCTGATTTAGCTTTCAATTCCTTTACTGAATCTTGTTCAGTTCTTTCTTAATACCTTTGTTTCCCAATTGAACCAACCAGCTTGAGAAGTGGAGTCGAAACATACTGATTTTATAAAGTTGGTGTTAGTTTTTGGCACAAAAAGTTTCCCTTGTGTGCCAATAGAATTGAATCTTTTTGCATCTGAATTCAGCTTGTTTTGTGGCATGTAATTGTGTTTGAATCAATAAGTTTGCATTCACTCATTTCTGAATTTCTTTTAGGCAGTGGTTGGCTTTCAAAAACATTTCATGCTAAGTTGATATTTGTTGCTAGTTTAAATTTGAAATTTGCTTTGCATTGATTTGTCTTAATTTGCTTGTTTCCGAAAATTGCCATAACTGCCTCTATATTTCAGCTTAGTGTTTGTTTGAAATTTGAATTTAGATTTGGTTTTCCAATTCGGTTAAGTACCTTGCTTGATTAGGTTTACATTAGGTTGAGTTTTTCTTTAGTGCCAACTTCTTGCTTAGTTCATTAGCTTAAGATTCTTACTTCTCCATTGCAATTTCATTTTCGATTATAACCCAAAACCCAATTACTTATTTGAAACCCCAAAAACACAAACGACACATAAACCAAGCTCGAATCAAACACTACAACTAGCCTCGAGAAAAAAATACGACCTGTGGCGCCTCGAGAAAAAAATACGACCTGTGGCCCCTATATTACATTTTCAGATTTTGATTGTAAAAAGGGTTTCCAGCATTCATATACATTTAAATTTGAGGCCCACATTCGTGACACATAGTTTGGGCCTGTCAGGTAGCCAAAACGAGCACTTGCTAAACTTCGTAAACAAACACTCCCGTCTGAGAGTCTCCAATACAATGCGAAGGTGTTGCGCGTGTTCCTCCTCGGAACGTGAATAGATCAAAATATCATCAATGAAGATAATGACAAACTGATCTAGGTACTCCAGGAATATGCAGTTCATCAAATCCATGAATACCACTGGAGCATTGGTAAAGCCCAAATGAAATTACCAAAAACTCATAGTGGCCATATCTAGTGTGAAAAGCTGTCTTCTAGATGCCAGAGTCTCTGACTTTCAGCTGATGAAATCCGGACCGCAGATCAATCTTATAATACACTGATGTATCTATGAGCTGATCAAACAGATCCTCAATCCATGGTAAAGGGTACTTGTTCTTGATGGTTACAACATTCAACTGTCTGTAGTCAATGGATAACCTCAAGGAAACATCTTTCTTCTTGACAAATAGAACCGGTGAATGATAATTACCATTTTGTTAATCAATTTAGGCTCTCAAATCCATGTTTTGATCCCGTTTTACAAGCTTAGTCTTACATTTACACTAGGTTCTTTGGATGTAAATCTTTTTATATTTAAGATGTTTTGGGATTAAAATTTGAATATAATTTTCTAGGCTTTGAATGATCATGAACCTAGATCAGATTGGATCGAACTTGAGTCCATACTTGGTTTCAAGCAAGAGAATCAAGAGATGGATCAATGTGGACCGTCCAATCAAGAAACGGGGAGATCTGAGGCATATAGCATCTTCTGATCAATCCGAGCTCAAGATAGAGTTAATCAAGACCATAGATCAAGATCTGAAGTTTTGGACCTAATCAAAAGTCATCTAGCCGTTGGATCAAGCTCGAGAGGAGTCTAAGCCGTCCATTCAAAAGGAAGGGCAATCCGAGTCATCCGTTGCAGATCTGATCGATCCAAGCTAAGGAAAAGAAGATCCTGACCATTGATGTAGATCTGGAAAGTTTGATTCCGATCCGAGTTGATCTGACCGTTGGATGAAGCGAGGATGATCACAGCCGTTCAATTTCAAGTGGAATTAATTAAAACAGAAACTTCTCCACAGAGCTTAGGGGTCGCGAGTTTTCATCCCGTTCTTGAGTGTTTCTTCTATTTTCTTCTCCGTTTCTTTGCGCGACCACATCAGATCCAGTTTCTTTTCAAGATTTCAGATCATAGAGGAAGATTCCCAGTGAAGTTTGCAAGCAATCTCGTCGCTGGAAGGGCTCAGGTGAGGGTTTTGTCGAGGGCTCTGCTTCTTCTGAGTCGCTACCTTTTTGATCGCCATCCTTCATCGTCCAGAGCTGTCGAAGCAATTGGAGGGGTTCTTTGAGAGCTTCTGAGGGTTCCTGAGCCACAATCACCATCCAACTCATCGAGAAGGAAGAGATCGGAAGGAGAATTCAGCTAGAACATCAAGCTGAAGCTAAACTGCTCACAGGAATCGGATTTTGCTGGTTTTCAAGCTAGAGGGTCTCTGGCTAGGTTCTTGTGTGGCAGCAAGAAGTAGATCTTGGTGAAGAATCTGATCTTGTGTTAATTTTCTGCAAAATTCTGTTTCTGAATTCTCATTTCCTATGTTGATTCAGTTTGCATCAATTTTCATCAGGTATCTAATCGGTCTATTTGACTAATCAGGCTAGTATCTGATTGGTCTGTTGACCGATCAGGTAAGTATCTGATCGGTCTGTTAACCGATTAGGAAGAGGTTTCAGCCCCATTTACATTTCAATCCTATTTTGTTCCAATTTACATTTCAGCCTTGTTTCTTAGTAAGATTTGTTCTAGATTATACAATTCTGCAAATTAACTATAGATTTCCTGCATCCAATTTTAGTTCTTGAATTTCAATCTTATAATTTCAAATTGAATTACTTAGTTTTAAAATAGGGATAAGTATAGTTTTCGAACATTCCAATTAGTTTCCGATTTAGGATCATTTTGTTTCAAACTGTTATTTCATCCATTTCCGTAAAAACCCCCATCTTACTTGAAAACCCAAAACATAAAACGATAAATTCAAGCTTGAGTTTAGCATTCTTAACTAGTCATTGGAAAAATACGACTTCAGGCCCCTATACTACACTTAATTTTGTAAGCTAAAGGGTTTTCAATTTATAAATTCAAATTTGAGGCTCATAGTGACACTGATTGTGGGCTTACTATTCATCAAATTTTTGGTGTCGTTGCCGGGGAACACACTAATTGAGTTTGTTTAATTTGAGCTTGTGCTTAATTATATATTTTTTGATTCTATTTCATTTGTTTATTCTTTCTATATACATTTGCTGTCATTTTTGTTTGGTTTATGACCATGACTGCAGGTGGTGATATTGTTGAATTTGATCTTGAGATTTGTTGAGGCAATTTGGGTCCAGAGTAACCAAGTGTTTTGATGTTTGGCCAAAGGGTTTAAGTTATGATTACCCTTGTGTATTTGATATGTGTATGTGAGTGTGCAGGTTGGGCAGGTTACACATATTAACTTGACTGGACGGCCTCGGTACGGTGAAGGGTGGCATGGAGACAAGCTGGAGGCTTGTGTGCACCCAAGGGACCTTGTTGGAGTAGGGACGATGAGTAGAGGGGCGCGGACTTCGAGGCGTACGTGAAGGGTGGCATGGAGGTAAGCTGGAGGCTGTTAGTAGGAGCCCTAGAGCCAATTATGTGATGATTGACTAGAGACATTTTGTATCATATTCTATTATTAATAAAGGCATGTTTAGTTATTATACTTACTTTGTATTTGTGTCAAATAACTAAGTATAATAATGTCCTTGGGTAGTAGGTTCTTATCTACATTATATCGATTGGTTGAATCGATAGTGAGATGATATAGAGAACACTACTCTAAATCATTCATAGTTAAGCATTAATATTCAAAGACAATATTAATGCATGGAGACTAGCATGTAGGTCAACTGATGACTTGAGCTCACAAGTCATGGATATGTGATATCAAGTTGACACATGGGTATACATTGGAGAATGTGTATTGAATGACCTGCCATGAGAAAGTTTCATAGATTGTCATATGAGTGTCATAAACTTTCTCATGTGACTATTGGTATGAATAGTCCTTAGACCTGAAGTCACTACGGTTCCCTACATAAGGAGTTATGTACTTTGGTATCGTCAAACATCACCCGTAACAGGGTGGACTATAAAGGCTATCACTGGGTATGTAATGAATTATGCGAAGGGATGTGAGTGATGTAGATAGGATCTATCCCTCCCATATGACGGGAGCGATATCTGTGGGCGCCTTGATATAGTAGGACTACTAAACACATGGTCATGCTCAAATGAGTCAATATGAGATATTGAGTTCATTTATTTGAGTGAGCCTACTCGGGGATCAAGAAATACAAGATTGACTGAGGATGACACGGTCTATGCCTCATTGGTCAATCTAGATAACGAGGATAGAAGGACAAGGTCATACATTATCGTAGTCACAAAGGTTAAGTCGGATCTCAACTTTTCTTGTTACTTGAGTAGCAATGATGCATTGCTAGATGCCGCTCATTGCTTATGTGTTTAAAATGGTTTAGACACATTGCCAACGTTACGAGAACCTATTGGGTCACACACTAAGGACACGATGCTTCAAAGATTAATTGATCTTGGTTTGTCTATGATTTGATTCGAATTGGATTAATTGAGTTAGACTCAAGTGAATCCAATTAGATTATGGGATTGAGTCTAATTTGAGTTAGACTCATCTAGATTAGACTCAACCACTTAATTATGGATAATATTCATTAAAGGGTTTAATAAAATATTATTTAAGAGGAAGGCTAAAAGACATTCTATTCATTAGATGAATAGAATATTAAGAGTCTCAAGGGATACCAAGAGGCTTGGTATTCATTGGGTTTTATTAGCATTAAGATGAGAGGAGCTCAAGGGGCATAGACCCTTGGTATTCACTAGATGAGTATAAATACCCCCCTTGTCAAAGGCTAGAGGGTGCATCTCTCTTCCTCTTCTTTCTTCCTCCTTGTCCATAACTCCCTAGTAGAGGTTCTTGTGCTTTGTAAACCATCCCAAGTTGCTAGCACAACTAAGGTGGTTCCTCTCCAAGGCATAGATCGTGTTCGTGTGGATACGCATAGAGGCACGGACACTTGAATGTGTAAGAGATCCGGCGAACCAAAGGACTAGCGGGATAAGCAAAGGGTGTTAGTGATATGAGAGAAGTGTCCTAAGGCAATCGCCTTATGATGTAAACATTTATATTAATAAATGATAATTCACTATTTGAGTATACATGTTTTATGTATTTGATTGAGATCTTAAACTCATCTACTGAATGTCCGCAATACAACTCACAGCATAAGAGAATTTGTGATGGGATCACAACTAGTGATTATCTTTAATGTGCAATTGTGAAGTATTGAAATTATCCCTAGTCGATGAATTGATAAAAATGGACACTATCAATTCTGTTGAGACTAGCATGGGTTATTCTCTAATCAGCTGATTCTCACTGGCTGGTGACATTGGGATGTCCGGAGATAAACATGGATGCTAGTTAAGGGAACTAGTTCATTGGAGTGACTAGCTGTAAGACTTCATATGGGAATCTACATGTAGATATGTCAATGAAGTTCTTACTGCAGCTTAAGTGCAATGTTTCTTTGACTTGCGGTGTTCAAGTCATCTTGGTCATGGAGACTTATACTTTAACATCTTAAGCAAGCATCTCCAAGGAGGTGTGGACCCAGGATGATTGGGTATAAGCCGAAGTGCCCGAAGATGTTTGAACAGCCTACAAAGGATTCACCACTCCTTGCGAGGAGATGTATACCGAGGCCTATCGTCGGATTGTTACTCAAAAACCTCTGGCCAGAGTATATCATGTTTAGAGTGCGAGTCTCTTAAATACATAAGAGTAATTAGAAATCCAAAGGACGAGAAAGACACTACTTGGGCTAGGTGTGACGTAGTCAGTCTAGTTCGGACTAACACAAACAGACCATGTCCTGAACCAAGTAGGTATAAGTTGGTGAAGGGAATGGGGCACGATTCATTAGAGCTGCTGAAGGGTTTCAGAATAATTTCTTCTGAGGTCAAACCGTTGATCTTTCGATTAATTGGGGGTCATGATGTACTACTAGGTGCCACTCATGATCGTTCTATAATTTGTTGATTATAGACGGCCAACATAAATCGAAAGCCTATTTAGTCACACGCACTACGAGTAATCCGAGGGATTTAAAACGAGTTGAAAATTGGATTTTCCGATCAAGAGAAATAAGTCGAATCTGAATTTGTCAGAAGCGCAATGGAAGCTAAAAATGGCTAAGTCTTTTGAAGGCTTATTGGGCGAATTAAATGAGTTTAATTCGCGATCGGTTCGGGTTGGTTTGGCCGGCCAAAGAGGGTGCCAAACCTCTTTGTTGTGGCTGGCCATTAAAAGGGAAGAAACCCAATTTAATTGGTTTAATTAATAAAATAAATCTAGCGCGATTTATTTTATAAATTATGGATAAATAAATTGATATATAAAGAAATTTATATAAAGAGATTTATAAAGAAATTTGTAGTAAATTTATTCTTTTTATGGAAATTAAAATAAACCATGAATTGGTTTAATTTTAATTTATAAAATCAATTATGAATTGATTTATCCATGATAAGAAAATTTTATATACAAATTTTATTCCATAATTAAAAAAGAGAAAGTATTTGTTTTATTATAAAGTTAGTTATAATAAAACTTGGCTTAAACGGAATAATTAATAAGAAATTTATAGGATAAATTTCTTATGTAAAATTCCGTTAAAGAGGAGACTTAGCAAGGGAGAGGTACTATATAAAGGAACCAAAGGCTAGCCTTCAATTCCAATCAATTGAGTTGATTAAGAGCTAACCTCTCCCTCTCTCTCTTCTATTCTCTTCCCCTCCTCCCTCCTTCCCTTTAGGGCCGGCGCCCTCCTTGTGAGCTAGGGCCGGCGCACCTCCAACTTCAAGTTGCCGTGAGCCATCAAGAAGAAGGAGAAGCCGAACAAGAAGAAGAAGACGCGGATCACAACTCCTCTCTTCCCAGAATTTAGATTCCGTTTCTTGTTGGTGAGTTTCCTATCTTTTCTCTTGTTCTTCTAGTTGTGCCTTTAGAGGATCTAGTAGTTCTCGTTGGCACAAAACTCGTGACTTTGCGAAGTCATCCCGAAGAGAACTCGGCGTGGACGCGAATAGAGGCGAAGCTTCCAAGGGACGCTACGGTTGGATCTCGTTCCTTACTTCGAGTTACGCGAGGTACTTAGTAAATTAGTTTACTTTTCCGCAAAGTTTTAATTTATGATTATGTCAACACATCATAAGGTTGCATGCTAGATACGTGGTTAAAAATAATTTAGGAAATTATTTTATGCTAATTCTTCCGCTGCACGTAAAAATTTAAAATTTTACGAACCCGTATCCTTGTCGACATGCACCCGGTCCCAACAGTGGTATCAGAGCCGGTTAGTGTTCAACATAATCATATAATTGTTTTGCGGAACACTTTGTCATAATCTCAATTTTGGAAAAAATTTCAATTATGGAAACTTTCCAATTATAATAAATTTTAGATTTAGGAATTTCTAAGTTTAGAAATCCTCACGAAATTTCGCAAACTTTTGAAATATCCTAGTTTCTAAAAATTTTATAATAATTGTGAAAACTTCCCATCTTTGGAAACTTTCCAATTTTTGGAAATTTTCTATTTTAGAAATTTTCAATTTTGGAAATATGTATGTTTTCTTTGTAACAGAAACTTACAATTATTCTGAAAAACTATTTTGAAATCTCGCAATTTTGGGCACTTTCTTTTAAGAAAGTCTAGACAAATTCATGGACAGTTAATTGACAATTAAATTTGAATTGGTCTTTAAATTTACATCAAAATTCTTTATTTTGGATTGAGCCTCGGGGAGCCGTCCAATTTAAAGCTAGTTGTTGTAATTTAATTTCCCAATTTTAAAATTGAAATTGTCATGTTTAATTTGGATTGAGCCTCGGGGATCCGTCCAAATTGGATTTACGACAAATTATTTTTCTTCGGGTATCTGAGCCTCGGGGAGCCACCCTTAGAAAACGATTTATTGTAATTAATTAAATCCATGAATAAAATATGTTTTAAGAGGTGATGCTCTTACATATTGTTGTCTCCAAAATTAATTAGGAAAATGGTTTCCTATAGAGTTTTCTTAATTGAGATTTTCATGAAAATAATATGTCGTTGAATTAAGGGAATTGCCTCTTAATTTAATAAGATTTGATTTAGAGAAATCAAAGTCTTAAACATATTATTTCTGAAATTGATTATGACAATTTAGGAAATTGTTTCCCAAAACAATTCCATTAATAAAGTATGAAATTAGAATGAGGAAATCCGGTTCCTAATTCAATTCATGAGACTTGATAAATTAAGTCACATACATACTTTATTAAGGAAATCGTTAGTCATGACATAATCATATGTCGTGAATGTGCTTAGAAAAGATAAGACCCAAAACCCCTTACAAAATATTAAGGCTAACACCTTCCATTAATATGGTCAAAACCGGAGTTTTGTTTCCCGTTTGGGTTGATGGACACATCCATGCCCGACTTGAACCTCAACATGTTCAAACCATGGAATTAGTTTATGAATAATATAGATGGAGTCAGAGGTCAATCCTTAGTTTTGGTTGTTGGACACATCCAAGTCTGACTAAACGGTTGAATGAGCTCCAACCATATTAAAACTATTTCTTGATTAATGGGTCAGCCTTAAGCTTGGAGCATCGATTTGTTGTGCCACAGCCAAGGTCAATGTAAAGAGAGGTGCAGTTGGGTGCTATGTATATTGTTACATACTTGTTAATGAGTTAACAACCCAATGATTTATGCAAACATTCAATTAGTTGATAGCATAAAGTGATAGTTACATATATGTGATATGTAATCGGTATAATTACCTACCTTCATAGCTAAGAAAAACTTGATGGCCACAGCCATGGTGGTTCTTATCTATGGTTGGATATCAACCTATTTGGAGATGTTCCTACAATCTCCCGAATTGATAAAAAGGGTTATTCAATTTGAAAAATAAATAGGATTTTAATTAATGTATATTGATACATTCTTTAATCATTCTTCTCACATAATCTCAATTTGTATTTCTAGGATAATCACTCGATCATGTCTTCTCTAAACTTGCGTTCCATTTTGGACACCAATAAGCTGACTGGGCCAAACTTCATGGACTGGCTTCAAAACCTGAGGATAGTCCTCAAGGAGGAAAAGCTTGCTTATGTCATTGAAAATCAACTTCCCGACCATCCTCCAGAAAATACAACTCCGGACCAATTGTTGGCCCATCAGAAACATGAGACCGATTCTGAACTTGCGAGTTGCATTATGCTAGCCTCTATGGTACCTGAGCTACAAAAGCAGCATGAGCATATGGATGCTTATACCATCATCTTCCATCTTCATGAGTTGTTTGAAGAGCAGGCGAGATCCGAAAGGTTCGAAGTCTCCAGACTCCTCTTCACCACTAAGATGCAGGAAGGCACTTCTGCCTCGCAGTTTGTGTTAAAGATGTTGGGGTACATTGAGCGACTGAGCGCACTCGGTTT
>JAGFNQ010005265.1:0-58158 GCA_024364735.1 Boesenbergia rotunda
ATTTTATTTTGCATTACTCCCCCACACTTATTCTTCGCAGTAAACTGTTCAGGTGGCCGAAGGTGATTTAAATACAATAGTCACTTCAGAGGTGGAGTGCTATAAGTCAAAGCAAGACCATCTCCTCCCTCTTTATTCTTTTTGGAAAATCTTCCAGGTGGTTGAAGACTGTCTAGATGGAGTACCCACTCAAGAAATCTCTGGGACCCTGCAAAACCATGTAAAACCTTTCTCAAGCGTGCAGGGTAAGAAAGAAATGCAATATCATCAATCTCTACATAAAATGTATCTAAAAATGCATCGCATCCAATAAAGTCAATTTTGAGTACCTCAGTAAATTCTTCACAAGCATATTCTACATGAGATATATCAAGAAAAGTTCCACAGTCAATAAATCAATCTCGGGTACCTCTAGAAGTTTTTCACATTCAATTTCAGCATAAGAAATAACAAGAGACTCTTCACAATAAACAACTTCAATTTCAGGCTCTAAAAATTTTTCAAAATCAATTTTAGCATAATCTGCCTCAAGAATATCATAACAATGCATAAAATCAAGTCTGGGTGCCTCTAAAGAATTTTCAAAATTATTTTTCACAAATGATGTATCAAGACATTCTTCACATGCAAATCTAGACATCTCCCTGAAATTTTCTAAAGGAAAAGAAGAAATACTTACCTGATCGTGTTCAAAAATGTCTGTTGGTTCTACAAGAAATACCTCCATCTCAGGTTCAAATTCTGGTGGACATTCATCTAGAATAGGTGATCCTTGGGTACTTGCTCCAATCATGCAAGTCCCTACACTTTTTGGAAATGGTGGTGGTCCCTGGGGCTCTGTGCAATCCCCTACACCTGTAGAATAATCTCCTGTGCATGCCTCCTTAGCAATACCTGCAACAACCTTATTAAAAAGATTAAGACTATCAATAGCAATATCATCACAAAATACAAAACAAGAAAAATCAGGTAAAGCTTCCTTTGAAATCAACTGTCCTCCCACTATGTCAAATGTACCATCATCATCAATGAACTGTGCCTCAACAGTCTCCTCTGCGGTGTCTATGCTCATAATAGAACGATTTCCCTTAGGGTCCTTCATGGCGTCGAAAATGCTAAACTGGACTACTGTGTCTCCCACCTCCATCGAAAGGGTGCCAGCATATACATCAATTTTTGTTCTTGCAGTCTTCAGAAAAGGCCTTCCAAGGATAAGTGGGGATCTACGTGCAAGGTACTCTCCCTCCATGTCTAGAATGTAGAAGTCCGCTGGGAAAATCAACTCTTTCACTTTAACCAACACATCTTCAATAACTCCTGCCGGCCGGGTCTGACTCCGGTCTACTAGCTGAATCACAACTTCAGTGAGCTGTAGAGGACCAATGCCAAGCATCTGAAAGACGGTCCTGGGCATGACATTAATAGAAGCTCCTAAATCAAGCATGGCATCATATAGCGTGGTGCTCCCTATCTCACAAGATACAGTAAACATGCCAGGGTCTTCACATTTCTGAGGTATGACATGGATGAGTGATGAAACATTCTTCTCCATGCTGACCATTTCATTTTCCTTAAGCTTCCTCTTGTTAACACATAGATCTTTCAAAAATTTTACATATTTAGGAACCTGTTTAATCATTGTCAGTAAGGGTACATTAATTTCAACTTTACTAAAAAGTTTTACCAGCTCATTGTACTCTTTTGCTTTCTCCTCCTCCCCTTGTCTTCTGGTTGGAGTTCTCCCCTGTGGAAAAGGCAAAGGAATAGGAACTTCCTCCTCATGAACCGAAATGGGAGGGGCTGATTTTTGAGCTGCTGTAAAATCTATTTCGGGGCTGATTTGTGCTTCGTTTTCCACCAAAATTACAGGATTTCTAGATGAAGAAGTTGGGCACGGGCTAGGGGTGGTATCCACTGAATTTGGAGTGGTTTCGGCACTGACTTGGGCTGTAAATGAAGATGCTGCCCTGTTTTTAGAAAATTCAGCTCTTGGGTCATTTTGAGTTGATGCAACCTTCCCACTCCTCAAATAAATTGCGCTAACATTTCCCTTAGGGTTAGGAACAGCTTGGGAAGGTAGTTGGCCTGATCCTTGAGCTTTACTTTGATTTATGTCACTAGCCATTTGCCCAATTTGCCTCTCAATATTTTGTATAGCGGCAAAAAGATTTCCTTGTTGTGTTTGTTGTATTTGGGACTGTTGGGGCTGAAATGATGGCTGATATTGCTGTTGGAAAGGCTGATAAGAATGCTGGAATGTTGAGGAATTTTGTTGAGAATTATACCCTTGAAAATTCTGATTTTGAAAAGGAACTTGTTGTGGTGAGGGCTGAAATTGGTTGGGCTGAAATCCTTGGTTTTGGGGCTGAAAACTTGAGTTCCAAGGCTGGAAATTTTGCTGCGGTTGTTGAACTTGCTGCTGTGGAGGTTGATATGGCTGTGGATAACTAAGATTCCCTTGAAAGTTCTGTTGAAACCCTTGAAATGGATGCTGAATTGGTTGATTTGGAAGCTGAAATTGCTGATTTAGGGGCTGAATTTGCTGATTTTGTTGCTGTGATTGTAGTGGTTGCTGCTGAACTTACTGGAATATTTGTTGGGGTTGCTGTGATTGTTGTTGTGGTGGGCCTTGTTGGTAAAAAGAATTTCCATATCTCAAATTTGGATGATCCCTCCACCCGGGGTTGTAAGTAGGAGAGTATGGATTGTTCCTAGCTTGAAATTGTCCCCTCACCAAAGCTGCTACTGACTCATCTTGTTGTAGGTTGGGACATGAATCTGAAGTGTGTTCCTTGCTAGAACAAATACCACATACACTCATCACCACTTGACTTGATTGTGGAGGTACCGAAAAATTGGAATTTTGATTTGCACTATTAACAGTCAATTGCTTCATAAATGATGCGATCTCTGCCAATGAATTCTTTATCTCTTTCTGATCATTAGAACTCATCTGAACTTCATTAACCCCTCTAGTAGATAATGCTCTGCTTCCAAATTGCTGAGAATTTTCTGCCATATTCGAAATAAGTTCCCTAGCTTGATGTGGTGTTTTGTTGACTAAAGCCCCTCCAGCTGCTGCATCAATCAATATCCTATCCATCTGCATTAATCCCTCGTAAAAGTACTGGATGAGGAGCTGCTCACTAATCTGATGCTGGGGGCAACTGGAGCAAAGTTTGTTGAATCTCTCCCAGTAGTCATAGAGTGTCTCCCCCACTATCTGCTGAATGCCACAGATACTTTTTCTGATAATTGCTGTTCTGGAGGCTGGAAAATATTTTTCTAAGAAAGCCTTCTTCATGGAAATCCAGCCAGACACCTGCCCAGTAGGTAAGTAATAAAACCAATCCTTAGCTGCTCCAGTCAAAGAAAATGAAAAAGCCCTCAGTTTGATGTCTTCCTCTGAAATACCCTGAGGCTTCATAGTGGAGCAAACAACATGAAATTCATGCAGGTGTCTATTTGGATCTTCTCCAGATAATCCTTGAAATTTTGGCAAAAGATGGATAAGTCCAGATCTGAGCTCAAAATCTCCACCCAGCTCTGGATAGGCAATGCTGGAGTACTGAAAAGAAGCATCTGGTGCTGCCAGTTCTTTCATAGTCTTTTGGTGGTCTGCCATCTGATCAACTAAATAGGTGGAAATAGACAGAGTAGGAATAATGCCGAAAGCCTCTGACACACTGAGCTGGCTCCTCCTAGCTCGAAAGTTCTCTCAATCTCAGGGTTAAAATCCTCTAGATCACCACCTGTAGACCTGGTCATAAAAACAAAAACCAATCGCAGTACAAGTATAGAGAAAGATGAAACAAATAAAATCAGATCACAAAATATAGCAGTAAATGCAAATATGGATCAGGAAAAATATGAAATGAGTACACAAGTAAAAATCAAACAACTCAACTAGTATGTTCCCCGGCAACGGCGCCAAAAATTTGATGGACCCGATTTAGCTAATTAAAGTTGTCACGAAATGTGTGGATCCGTCAGAATTTAGAATTTATAAAAATGTGTTGAAACCCTTTTTGCAATCAAAGAAGAAAAGCGTAGTAAAGGGGTCACAAGTCGTATTTTTCCAAGGGCTAGTTCAAGTTGTTCGATTCGTGCTCGAGTTTATGTGTCGTTAATGTTTTTGGGTTTCAAATAAAATCTGGAGTTTGGTTTCGAATAGACAAGAAAATGCAATAGAAAGAAATGAAAAGGAAGGACAAAATTAACTAAGTGAACTAGACAAGGTAATGGCAATTAAGGACTTAACCAATGGAGACTTAATCAAACATTTTCACTTAATCAAATCCGGTAATGCAACCTGACATTAATTGCGAGACAAAAACAAGGTAAATGAATTGAAACAAGGCTAAGCAATCTAAGCTAATCAATTCAAGGGCACTGCCGAAAACTAAATTGACACTAAGTGCAAGCAACCAAAGTAAGATTCATATGCAAAGATGGAGAATGAAATTCAGAAACTACTGGATGAAAAATAAACTACCGTCCAACACCTTACCACGTACACAATCTCATTTACTTGGAACTGAAACTGATTTTTGATACAAAGTGGATAAACCGAAACAACTTGATACAAAGGAATAAAATCTTATTCACCTAATATTTCTGATAAATTCAGCACTAGAACTATCAAATTCAGGAATGCAACTAGTTCCTTAGCTTGAAAAGTAGCTATCATTTAAACGAAACTGAAAACTGAGGAAGAAATCCAGAAATAAGGTGCAGAACAGTGCAGAAATGGCTTATTGCAGTAATCGATTGATACACAGAAAATTCAACTGATACGCAACAGGAAATCAAGAACTGAATTGAGATTGCAAACTATGGTGCTCTAACAGGCTTCCAATCTGATACTAATGCAGAATTTAAACGAATTGAAACAAGACAAAACCGAAAACTAAACTTAATAAGCTGGAACCTGCAGAATCAAAGTAAGAAACTGATACTCAGCTACACAACTTTGATACGCAATGACAAAACAGAATTTAAACTGAAATCAAGTTCAAATTGATCACTGAACAACTCCCTAGCTAATTACTTGAAGAATGGAACCTAATTAAGGCTGGAAAAATTCAGAAACTACAACTAAAGTACTGATACGAACAACAGAACAAAACAGAAATGAATTGCAGGACAGAAATGAAATTACAACTAAGACAAGAAGAAATACAACTTGAACTAATCCTCGATCCTTCACTTGTATCAAGACCACCTTGTTCGTCACGCAAGGGCAAGCCAAGAACCCCTTCAACTCGCAATCATCGAAAAAATTTGTCGATGTATCGAATCTGCCGCAAATCTGCTCAAGTTGGAAAAACCACTCGATCTCTTCGATCTCGCTTTGTAAATTGATGATGATGATTTGAATATGATCAAAGCTCAGCCGAGAACCCCTCAACTAGCTCAAATGGATGGAAAGTGGCACCAAACAAAATCAAATTGACCAAATGAACAGATCTGAAGAAACCCTCATTCATCTCTGTTTTTGAACAAATTGGAGCTGAAATCTTCACAGCAACAGCATTCCGACGATCTGATCTCGATCCAAGAATGATTCGAAGTGGTCACGCCCTCTACTAAAGAAATCTGGAAGAAAAACAGTGGAAAATTGCGAAGAAGACAAAGACAGTGCTGAAGCTCTGCGAGAACGCGACGCTGAGATCTGAACAGGGCAGCCGTTTAAGTAGTTGAAGCAGTGGACGGCTGAGATTGATTTCGCTTCATCCAACGGTGGATCCTTGTCCGATTTGATTCAAATTTTCCAGATCTTGATCAGAGGTTAGGATCATCCTCGTGGTAGCTCGGATCTTCCAGATTTGTAGCGGATGTCTCAGATCAAGCTAATTTTTGAATGGATGGTCTAGATCCCTCTGATCGTGATCCAACGGCTAGATGATCTCCGATTGAGCTGAAACCTTCAGATCTTGATCTGATCGCTCGATTATCCTTAACCCGAGCTCGGATTGATCAGAAGTCCTCAGATGGTCTAGATCTAACCGTTCTTGCATCAGACGGTCCAAATGAGTTGACGCTTGATCACTTGATCTAGTCCACTTTTGACTCAACATTTGACCCAACCTGACCTAGGTCCCTGATCATTTGAAGCCTACAAAAGTAGATCAAAAATTTAGTGACAAAACAGCTTAAATATAACCAAATTTGTAATTATGTCCAAAAAGAGTATAAATCCTAAAACCTAGGGTAAATCCACAATTACATAAGTAAAATATGGGTCAAACACGGATTTAAGCGTATGAAATGATCAATAAAATGATACTTATCACTCATCAGTCGGCCTCTCCAGGCCCATGGCGGGGTCGGCACGTGAGGGCATGAGCAGATGCAGAGGGCGGTTGCTCAGACCTTCAGCGGGTGGGGGGATGGAATCCCGCTGGATTGGTGGTACCGGCGCGCTAGATGAACCCACCCGAGGCAGAGTCGAGGGCGGGGCTAAATGTCTGGTCGTCGTCTTCTTCTTCTTCTTTGGCCGAGAGCTGGTATAGGCCCCAGCTGAGGTGGCGGGCGGAGGCGCAGGCTCTGAGTCGGCGCCTCAGGACCAAAAGTTGGTCCTCCACCTCTACGGGCTCCGGGTCGGCAGTCGGTGCCACTTCAGTATATGAGGGAGAAGATACGCTGATGGGAGCCGAGCCTAGGGGAGCTGCTTCACGCTGAGCCAGCTGCTCGGCGATGCGAGACTCCAGCTTGGCATCGTCCAGGCTGAACCCCTCCTCTAAGGCTGCTGCAAACATCATATTTGCTGCAAAATAGCAAAGGTTTAGTTAGCTATAAATATTCAGAGGATGGAAGGGAAAGCTTACCAAGTGATCAGGGTCGGCGAAATGACACTTGACTGAGCCCGAACACGTACAAGATGTCTTCGCTGAGTAAGTGAACCCGTGGAAATGTTGGCCCCCGATTTTAGACAGGGCTGACTGGTAGGAGGGAAGGGATCGGTAGTTCTTGGGAAGAGGAGGAAAAGGAGGTAGGTCGGAGATCCAAGAGGTAGGTCAACTCGGGGCCGGGGTTGTGTTTATGAAAAAGAAACGTTCCTTCCATCCCTTATTCGAGGTCAGAAGTTTCAATAAAAAAGAAGTTTTGGCTCGGGCACGTAAGAAGAAGTTGTCCGGCTCTTGCTTCTTAAGGTAAAAGAAATAATAAAAAATCTCGGGCTCGAGGGGGATGTTGTACAAGGTAAAGATAACTACCAAGCCACACATCAGGCGGAGGGCGTTCGGGGCTAGCTGGGAGAGAGGAATTTGAAAGAAGCGGCAGATGGAAGAGATGAAAGGGTGAATCGGGAAACGAAGCCCAGCCTCAAGGTAGTCTCGGGAGATCGTTATGAAGCTAAGGGGTGCGGTCTCGGGTCAATCGGTCGGGTCGGGTAGGCGAAGACGGTGGTCGGTAGAAATATGGTAGTCGGAATGGATCTGGTCGAGGTTGTGATGGTGGAGCTCGGACACCATGGTGGAGTACCATGGGTCCGAGTGGGAAGGAGAATCCATAACCGAGTGAAAAGAGGAGAACTGACCGAGTGAAAAAGAGTTCGCCGGAGAAGAAGACCAAAGGGTGGTCGTTGCCGGAGGTCGCCGGAACCCTAGCAGAGAACACAGGGGCAGCAGGACGGCGTTAGAGTAAAAAAGCGATGGTAAAACGGTGAGAGGAGAGGCCTATTTATCGGGCCGAGCGGACGAGGACAACCGTCCGATAGTGATCCGGAAAAAAGGCGGGACCAAATATAGGCCATCCGATCAAACCCTTGGTAATTCCTGAGGCTCGGCGTCGCACGTGTGTGTCGCCCATTCGGTGTGTCAGGCGGCGGACGTTTCGTCACCCGGTAAGCCAATAGCCATCGGATGCATGGCCCCAACAATTAATGTAGTAATAAGTACGAGAGATTCTAATTGGCCCGGTGAGGATCGGGGATAAGACAGAAAAGACAGTCGAAGTGATGTTGACGAGCCGATCGGGCAATCGGGCATCCAGGTGTGAATATCGGTTAGCTAAGTAGACCACTCGGGTGCGCCAGACTTGCTTTAAATTTAATTGTCGAGTCAGTCAGACTCGGCGCCTCCTTCGACTAGACTCGAAGGGGATGCTCATATCTAGCCCAGCTCACATGTAGCTCGGTCGGCCAGCCTAGCGCCACATCAGGTTGGTCGGAACTAGGGGGTATGGATAAGATCGGAGCAGCTAGCCGGGCCTGGGGGCCTCAGGTCCCAGGCGAGCCGAGTCGCCGACCGAGTGGCGGGCAGATATAGCCCGACCCAATCCCCCCAAGAACGTTGAGAGTCCGACCCCGCCCTTCGATCGATATGCATACTACATTAAGGGACACGATTGCCAAGCCGGAGAACACCTGATCCCCTGATCACCTGACCCTAGGCTGAGTCGGGTTAGTCAAGTCTGAGCGTTCTCTAACTCGGAGAGTGCACTGCCCCATCTTGGAGGTAGTGACTGCATGGCCACACTCAGAGCCGTCATTTGGCGCTCGTAGTCGGGATTTGTCGCTATCCGCACGAACAGCTACTCTCTGACGCAACGACAACAGAAGTGGTACGAGAGTCAGCGCAGGCCCTACCCCGTTCGTACTCGAATCGCGGATATCCTGCCGACTCTGTACTTCCCTGACATAGATCGTGCCCGAATCGCAAGTATCCCGCTGACACGGTACCCTCCTGCTGTGACCTTACACTCTGTACCATGCAACCCATGCTTGGGTAGACCGAGCGGCGCTGGACGGTGCCAGTCGGTGAACTGACAGCGCCCCTTACCCTGCCCCACATGAGACACCTTACCTGCCCCCACATAGGACAAAAAGTGGCAGACGTGGCAAACGGGCAGAAGCTGTCAACTCCCTCGGCTATATAAGCCCCTCCGCATTCCACTTCGCAGGTACACACACACGAGTCTTTCATCTACTGTTCTATTGCTTCCTGCTCTTCCACCGTCGGAGGGCCTTGCCGAGGACTTTTCCGACGGGTTGCTAACGGTCATTTCCTTGCAGGTCGGAGCTAGCATTAGCAGTACTCGGGTCGGCTTCGCTCTTGGGAGTCCACCTCACTTTGCGACAGGATCAAGATGCATTACAAAATATTCCCATTTTCAATAGAAAACCATTTGATATTGAAATCCAAGGAACCAGTGTTGCGTCTTTGATCTTCCTAGATCTGGGATGAAGCTAGACAGAGCGACCATGTCAAGGAGTTTCACAAGTTAATTCTCGAGGTATGCTAGTAGAAAAGGCTAAGATGGCAATTTGTAAAAAGTTGAACCAATGGAACTTTTCTAAGACAAAGAGGTTGAAAGAAAAGGTCCAATTTAAGCATACAAATGGGCAGAGAGCAAGTGTAGTACATAAGGAAGCTAGTAAACGGATGGTTTTAGCTGATTCCATCATAAAGGAATCGACTATTGACTATGTAGATGAGAAAATCCTTAGACCAGTATCAATTGATGTACTTGATCCTGATTTTTATGATTTTGATAAGGATCACTTGGAGAAGACTTTTCATGGAGATCAGGTATGGGCTATATATGACAGCAAAGATGGTATGCCTCGTCTCTATGTTATGGTTCAGAAAGTTCTATCTCGAAATCCTTTTAGTATTCGCATGAGTTTTTTTACCTCCAAGTCCAATAATGAACTAGGACCAATTAACTGGGTATCTTCGACCCAGCGGCAACACCTGTTGAACTTCTTCAGGTTATTACCGAAGTCAAGGAAGATGTATGGAGTTGAATGAACAAAGATAAGGTAAGTAATTCTCCATCTGTTAGGGCCAACCCTTGGAATTAAACATAGTACTTCTTCACACACACAACAAAAAAGGAAAAGAAAAGAAAGGAAAAAACAGTTTCTATGATAACTTGGATTACGAGACCAGGCTAAGATGAATTACTCGCGTCTTCTATGACAATTGCTGATGGTGTTATCTAACCATTAACCTTTTTTATTCCTACATGGAGATTGCTGCTAGTTCTTGATGCCGGGAGACCATGTTCTAACAAAATAGTTTCGGCTAATTGATTGCAGGTGAGAATCTTAATATAGTTTTTACCTTCTTATATTCTATATTTTGATGTTTTTCTTTGAGACTATTTGTTCTAGCGTCCGTCCTTGTCGTTATTTAACTTGATTACCGGATTACATGAGGGCTATAACTTGTATGATTAATGTCAAACTAAACCTGTTGCTAAGGGTGAGCATCCGATTAAAATCGAACCGAACCGAATTAGTAAAATCGAACCGAATCGATTTTTTTCTATCAAACCGAACCGACCGAATTAAAAAATAACGAACAAACCGAACCGATATTTTATCGGTTAATTTGGTTTTTAACCGAATTAACCGAATTATCCAAAAAAATATTTTAAAAATAAAATTTAGTTTTTTAAATAAAAATCAATTTTTTTAAAAATAAAAATTAATTTTGGATTAAAAATTCGGTTAATTCGGTCTATTCGGTTTAACCGAATAAGAAAGTTGAAAATCGAAACCGGACCGAATTAACTGATTTTTTTAGGAAAAAAAATTGAATTACCGAATTGACCGAACTTAAATTTAAAATTCGATTATTTTGTTTGATTTATTCGATTTAATCTAATTTTTGCTCACCCCTACTGTTGCTTTAAAAATTGAACTTGTTTCTCTGTTCTCTATTTTGCAGTTAACTGCTATTGTATTTGTTCTCTTATGTAACTAATGTACGATAGAATAACAATTCTTACACATTAATTCCCATCAAGAACTACGATTTACACCAATCTGCTATCTAGAAAAACCTTAGAAACCCATTGTTCTGGACAATTTTCAGAGATGTTGCATTGTGACAAAATTGCATATATATGATAGCTTGCAAAGCCTACAAAGTGCCATTAAATGTTGAAGGTGATCGTAGGTCGGTAAAAGAGGGATAAATTATCCTTGAAAATAAAAATTCTATCTTTTGTTTATCTTAAATAAAGATGTTAATTAGTTCAAGTAATAATAAATAATATAAAAAAATAAAACAATACTGATAAGAAAGAGACGAACGGATTTTACTTAGTTTGCAACCGGAGAGGTTGCTAATCCAAGATAGAATGTAGCTCGATTCTCCTAAATAAACTCTTCGGGCAGAGAAACCTCTTACACATTAAAAGTTCAGAAAAATAGTGAAAAATTATAAAGAATTCGTTTGCAGTGAATGAATGATTTGGAACTGAACTCTGGAGGCTTATTTATACTTCCAAAAAATTCTATCTGAATGCTGACATGACACTATAGGGGTGTCTTAGTGATTGAGGGCACCTGACACGTGGCTTGAGTGTTATCTAAAGGGCAACATTTGCAAACGGCTAAATCTGAATGATTTTTCGAATCTCAGGCGCCTATATGCATAGGGGCACCCGAGTGCTTTTAGTCAACACCTTGCTGACCAATTTTTCGGCAGCTCTTCTTGGGTGATTTCCAGGTCTTCTAAAGTTGGGCTCACCCGAACCCTCCTCCGGATTTCTCCTCAAATGTTCTTCTGCTGAACTTCTCGTCCCTCGGACGTTGTGCGCATCCTTCTCGCTCCACCGACATAGTCTGTCGCAGACTTCTGCGTTCCCTGGATGCACCGAGCTCGTCGGCTCCCTTCCTGTGTCATTCTTCTCGACCACTGTGTCTTTCATTCGACTTCCTGCGCTCCTAAGCTCCTGCGCATTTAGATACATGGATTAAATATTAATAGGACCTATTTGACTCGGTTGACTACATCAAAATCAATATAGAATACTTACAAATATATCTTTTGGTTCAGTCTTATGGAAGAAATACAACCAAATGTCTTTCTTTTGTTATTGCATATATTTGTTTTTTTCGTTCGGTTTAGATTTTGGTCTTTCACTTGAATGCACATATCCGTTGGAATACATTGTAGATCAAGTTCATTCTTTGCTATGTGAGTTAGGGTTCGTTTGGCAGTGTACCTACAAGCTTTACTCTAGCCGTTGGATCTGTCGAAGGCATTTGCACAAACACAGTTAATAAGTGTACCTTAGGCTAGGATGATGTAGTCCTTAACAGTGTTTATTATGTCCATAAGGTGTGTTTACTTGGGCGGAAACATCCCAGGAAGGACACTTGGTGGCAGAGTCCTACTAGTGTTTTTCCTGTGTTTACTTGGAGAGGCATAAGTAAGGGTTAGCCTAGTGCAACTTATTCATTAATATATATAGAGAGTGTGTCTTGGTTTCTTATTTATCTTATGGTGTTCATCTTTGTGACCACCATGTGTAATTTATTTTTTGATTTTTTTAATAATTTCTTTAGTTTAGATACTAAAATTCAAATCGTAAATTTTAAACCTTTTATATATATATATATATATATATATATATATATATATAAAAGGTTTTGATCTTAAACTACGTGATCATATGTTAAAAAAATAAAAAATTTGAAACAGCGTTGTATGCCATCCGCAGACTACGGTTCGCATTTTAACTTCTGTGTGTGCAAAGAGAGAGGAGAGAAAATGCGGACCTCGCCCGAGACCAATGTGAAGAATTTTTTATTTATTTATTTTTAGATTGCAGGTATGACATTTAAAATTTTATTTTTAGGATTTAGGATTGAATCATAATATTAAGTATAAAAAATTTCAAATTAAAAAAATATTTGAGGTTTATATGGAATTTGTACGATAAAATCCTTACGATAACAAAATCTTATATAATATGTTGTCCGACTCCCGTGTCGACTCTCTTGCCCAAGTGTATGCATGGGGCATCTGGATGAATGTAAGAATCACGTATGGTAGTCGCGGACGAAAGTCGGATACCATATCAACCCTATCTATATATAGCATTTCCTTCCCATGGGACTTTGAGAACTAACTGGTAATGTATGTATCTATGTTCTGATCAATGGTGTTAAATATTCGTGACTAGATTCAAATGAAGCTCTGTTTACTTGGGTGGAAGGCAGAGTGAAACCAATGAGAGGAGAAAGGGCCAAGGGTAGGGATGGAAACAAGCTAGGCCAGGTTTTTATCTTAACATGTCAGGCCTGTATAATAGCAAACTGGCCTGAGCCTGGCCTGTGGCCTGTTATAGGCTTTGTTCTAGGCCTGAGCCTGGCCTGTGGCATGTTTACAAAGCCTGTAATTTAATTCGATTTTCCAAAATACTTCTAATATATCAAATATAACAATTCAATTCGAATATTCGATTATCCAAAATACTAATTTAATAAATTAACTAAAGATATCATAAATATGTATGATATAATGAAAACAGATTTGTGGTTTGTTGGCTAGTAGAGTGTAGATAAGTGTGTGCTTGGCGGGAGTCTAAAGATCAAATCTTTACTTTTTTACACTCTATTTTGATATTTGACAATTTATATAATGTAATTTTAACAGACCTAGGTCGGCCTGTTAGGCTTCATAGGCTTTATATTGAGCCTGGGGCTGGCTTGATAAGGAAAATAGGCTTTCAAAAGGACCTGATTATTATTTTATTTTTAAACAGTCAGGCCACAGGCCCTTGACAGGCGACTTGGCCTATTTCCATCCCTAGCCAAGGGAAATGTGATGTGAAAGGAATGAAGAGAAATCAACTAGATGATTTGACTAACCAAAATATTGAACTAGTTTTTCTTTAAAAAAAAAATTGAGGGGTGTTTTAGTGATTTGGGGTGTTTGAAGCCCTAGAATTCTTTGAGGGTCATGCTAGGCCCATAGGCCTTGCCCTAGTCTTGTCGTGATTCGAACCCTTATCGCCCAATCTGATTGAATTTTCAGGTTGGATTTAGCATAAACACAACCCAATTTTTGTGGCGTGTTCGAGCACGAGCTAGATCCTGTCGTGCTGGGTTGCCTAGGTTAGCCCGGTTTGGCATAGACCTACATGTAAGATATGCTAAGGTTGGCCAGTCGGAGAGGAAGCTCAAAAATCTAACGTGTAAGTTGGGCCTCTAATTGGGCTGCTAATGGGCCTTTGTAAAGTTGATGTTAATTGTTCCTCTAAATACTAAAATATTTTTATATTTTAATTTTAATTGTGTTTCTTGGCGTGTGCAAATATCGACAAGGAAAATGTGGACGCTCCATGTCCATAAGATCCAATTGGATGACAAGTAAAAGCACGTGAGTTGATAGGACTAAAAATATTGAGGTTCGTTTGATCCCATCGGTACAGAAAGTGTCTTTATCGATTTTGTTATTTATTTATTTATTTTAATTTATGGGTATGTTATTTAAGATTTTGTCTTGTATAGTAGTAAGAAAAATAATTTAAAAAAAAAATTAAGTTCTACATGTACACTGCCTGCACAAGTTTTGTTATTTATTTATTTTTGGTTTATGGATAATATTATTTAGGATTTTATCTTTAATAGATTAAGTTATATTAAGTAAAAGAAATTCAAAACGAAAAACAATTTGAGTGTCGACGAAGGACGTAGTTCCGCCGCATTCCTTAGCCCACACCTTTTACGAGCACTTAATTTTTTTTAATTAATATTATAATTTAATGTCTAAATGTCTAAATTTTAAAAATAAAATCTTAAATAATATATTCATGAGCTAAATAAATTAAATAACAAAACCTATACAGACAATGTACAGACACTACCTATATAGGTAGGATCGGACGAATCGAATGCTGATCATAACTTATAGAATCGTGATTTGGATTGTAAATCGTAAGATTTTACGATTTAAAAGTATCAAAACGCTCCTAAATCATTTGGAATCATCTTTCATGGTGAAGTCGGAGCAAAATTGATAAGATTGCATAAGATCGGTAGAATTAATACCATCCTTCGTTATAATGATTCTATGTATTTTGTTGGAGCTGTTTTATTGACCTTTAAATAGGTCATTTTGTGATCCCCCCTAAGGGGTAAGATATGATCCCACTCCTAATAGATATTACATCAAATGGTTAACGAGGTTTTTTTAATTTCGGATGATCGACTCGGCCTCACGGAAGTTTTCCATTGGTCGTTAGAATAAATCGGAAAACACTCTCGGTGGACGGTCTAGAAGCTCATCGTCTCAGGGTTCGCGTTCCATTTGAGGCTATGGTGCAGCAGTAGGGTGATTAGTCGCTATCTCAGGTATCCGCGGTTCGATCCCAACTATGACGTATTTGTAGGAATTTTTCCTCCAAATGAGGTCCGACCCCTAGGACGCTGGGTTTCTAGATCACCCACCACGAGTGCTTCCCGATTTACCTTGGCGGCCGGTAGAAAATTTTTGTGGGATCGGATCGATCGTCCGAGGTTGAAAAAACTTCGTTAATTATTTTTTTCCTAATAGATATTACATAGCATCATGATCCTAACACATTGATGAGTTATTTTGCGATAATCACTGAATGGCTGTGTGAATTGATGAGATTCACGGTATCACATCGATGATTCGATGTTACCAAGCTATTAAATTTTATGAATTCTTTTTAGGACTACGATGAATTAAAAGAATTATTAATTATCTCTTAAATATTTATGATTCGATCACTAACTAAAATAAATTTTATAAATTTTATTTTTAAATAAGATATATAACCATAAAATATTAAATTTTTAAATCATCTATCACGAATTTTTTCAATTTGTCCTGATTACTAAATTTTATCAATTACGGAGTTCCACAAGTTAGGAGTCCCTAGTAGAAAAATCCAGGGAGTACAGTGTATTCTGATAACGACTGTATTGCTCCGGTGGTCCGAAGCCTTTTTGGGGGCATCAAAAGTACATGAAATTTTAGAGGACGCCGTTAACTTGCAGAGAATTTCACTGGTCTTGGCTGACGTGGACAGAATTCCCTTGGTTCCATTTAACGGACTAGATTGCCATCCAAATCTAATAAAGCCTGTCTGTCCGACACGCCCGCGCGCCGCTTTGTTGACGCCGTTCCGTCGCAGGTGACTCATCCCCCACCACCCAGCCGCCCAAGCAATGGACTATAACCACGTCGGCAAAATACCCTGAATATTAAAACTTTCATGGTCTCCTATGTACCTCCGAAATTATGATTCAACGATAGGACGATTAATCGTTATTTTAAACATCTACGATTCGATCTCAATTATAATATATTTATAGAAATTTTTCTTCCAAATAAAGTACGAACCCTCGGACACGTCGTTCATTACGAGCACTTCTCGATTTATCTTAACGGGTAGTGGAAAACTTCCATGGGATTATATCGGTCGTCCGAGATTAAAAAAATCTCGTTAATCATTTTCATCATCCTTTATATTTTTATCTTAAGTATAAAATAATAAGGTTGGATAACGTCGAATCTTAAAGGTTCGATTTGATTTCATAAAAATATTTATTAGTTGTCAGGATAAACCAAGATGTATTTATATTGTACGATTTAGAATCGTAATTAAGATGAAACTATAAATATTTGAAAGGATGATTAATCATGTTTTTTTTTTTTTTGTCTACGTTATAAACCAGTGGACTGTAAATATGAAGTAGAAGCATGGACAGATGTTCGAAGGACATCAGAATTCTATGATACGAGATTTATATTATAAATTTTATACCTATTATATGATAAGATTTATAATTTTTTTATAAATGTCTTGAAATTTTGAGATTGGACTTATATTTTTTTATAAATTATTTAATATTTATGATAATAAAATAATAAAAAATATTATTAAAGAGGCTTGTGATAATAATAAAAAATTAAAAGAAGTGAAGTTTGTAATTTTTGATGCGACAGAGTATAAATAAATATGTATAAAGACGTACATCAACCATAAAAACGAATAAATCATAAATCAATAATTCACTATAATAAATTTTCATTTATCGTCCAGATAAATTAAAAAATATTCATAGATATCTAAATAATAATACAATACTCTTCTACTATTTTTTAAACACATATAAACACACTAGTAATAATATAGTATTTTTTATGTACACATCTAATTACAGTTTAGACAGTGACGGTGAACGCCATCCAAAACTAAATTATATCTTAGGAAGCACGGTAAATCCGTTAAGAATCATTATAATTGAAATTTCACGTCATTTTCGTTAAATTTTTTATTAAAAATTCTCACTGCATATTATTTTTTTAAACACACATGTCAAGTATTTAACCCTAATTGAACTAAAAAGTTTTTCCGGTAAACCCTATTTCATTCGGAAAGAAAATCAGACGGAAGGATCGTCTATCTTCAAATTAATTAGAAATCAGAGAAAAATATTAATGTCCTTTTTACTTCAAGGAAAAAAAATTAAGATGAAAAAAAACTTTTTAGGGAAAAAAAAAAGCAAAGAATAAAAAGGAAGAATTTACTTCCAAGTAAACAGGGATAAAGGAAACTGCGTGGAAGATCCCCTTCGTCCGCCGTCATAAGGTCCATACCTCTGTCTCTTTCAACCTCCCCTTCTTTTCTCCACCATATTTACAGGGACCAAGAGCTTCCCATTTCTCCATTCTCTGGACTTGTTTCACTCCTATTCCTCGAGCCTTCTTCAATTAGAAGAGCCTCCTTAGCAACTCGATGGCGAGCCCTCCATGGTCGGAAGTTGAACCGGAGGTGGATGATGATGAGTTCTCGAAGCTCATCAGATGGACGAACTCCCCAAGGTTAAATTTTGCTCTCTCTTTTCCTTTCATTTTGGGAGTTTTTTTTTTGCTGGTGTGTTGGGCTTCCAAAGTTAGGTTTTTTTTTTGTTCGAAGAGAAGAATTTTCTTCAAAGATGTTCAAAGTTGGGCTTCTCCTCGATTTGCTTCTTGTTTACTTGAATCTATTGTCAGAGGGGTTCTTCAATCGTTTTTTTTACCTTCAAAAGCTTATTGCAGGGTTGTTGTAGACAATGATTCCTGTTCTGATGCAACAGTAATCAGTGTGAGTAAGAAACTTAAGGAGATTTAAAGTTAAAATGATAGAAGCTCAAGATCTTACTGTTTCTTACCTTCATTGGTTCAGGTGGACTGTGTCAACAAGCATGGAATTTTACTTCAGGTAGTTCAAGTCCTCACTGACCTGAACCTTTTCATCAGAAAGGCCTACATAACATCAGATGGAAGTTGGTTCATGGATGGTAAACATTTGAAACCATTTGAAAGTGTAGAAACCGAAGATTTTTCATCCTTTTGTGCTGAATCCTTTTACACTGTTATTGGTGTTTCTCAGTGTTTTATGTGACTGATAGAGATGGAAGGAAAGTGTTGGACAAAGAGGTCATCTCCTACATTAAGAAGGTGTTTGTTGCCTGTCTTCTTTGAATCTAGAGATTGCAATCTTCTTAAGTTTCGTATTGTTAGATTGAATCATGTTTGTCGTTACATTTTGCGCAGTTGCTAGAGGCAGATGATTTGTTCTTCCCTAAGTTGGGGAATTCAGTTGGTATAACGCCCTCGAATAAGCACACGTTGATCGAGTTAGCGGGCTCTGATCGGCCTGGCTTGCTGTCTGAAATATGTGCTGTGCTCGCAAATCAGTCGTGTCATGTGGCGAAGGCTGAGCTATGGACACACAACAGCAGAGTGGCAGCCGTGCTTCATGTTATGGATGAGTCCACCAAGGGCGCAATTGAAGACCCCCAAAGGCTCTCCATGATCAAGGAGCGCGTGTGCAATGTGCTTACAGGCGATAATGATCCGAGAACTGCTCGGATGATTGTCTCAATGGGACTTACCCACCCGGAAAGAAGGTTGCATCAGATGATGTTCGATGATCGGGATTACGAGAGGGTTGTTGCTAAAGAAGTTGCACGAGATGAATCCATACCCAAAGTCACCGTGACGAACTGTTTGGAGAGGGAATACACTGTCGTCATTTTGAGGTCGAGGGACCGGCCTAAGCTTCTTTTCGACACAGTTTGTACGCTCACCGATATGCAATATGTCGTGTATCATGGCACCGTTAGTTCAGATGAGGATGAAGCTTATCAGGTAGAGATACTAATGTGGTTCTCCTAATGCTTCTGGTTAACAAGTAGCTCATTGTTACTAATCATTTAGTCCTCCTTCGTTCAGGAATACTATATCAGAAATGCCGATGGCCTTCCCGTATATGAAGAAGTCGAACAACGACGCCTTATTCAGTGCCTTGAGGCAGCTATAGAGAGAAGAGCCTCAGAGGTACAACAAAAGTCTAATGCAATGTAAAATTGTTCACTAGTATTCAGATTTGTATCAATGTTTTTGTAATCCTCAGGGTCTAGCATTGGAATTGAGAGAAGATAGAAACTTTTCACTCTCCGAAATCACTAGGGTGTTCCGCGAGAATGGATTGACGATCCGAAGAGCAGAGATTTCACGAGAAGGAGCTCAAGTAGCCGACAACTTCTATGTTTCTGAAACCTCAGGCAGTCCTGTGGATCCTGATAAAATTGATTTGATACGCAGACAACTTGGCCTAACAAATTTAACCGCGAAGCAGAACACGCTGCCGCCTTCAGATCCTCCCGAAGTGGTCAGCCCTGTCGGTCTTTTCTTTGCCAATCTCTTTAGGGTATCATTTCAGAGCTTCCGATTGATAAGATCCTACTCATGAAACCTCGACTTTGATCAGTGGTTAGCATTACAAAAGGCGGTATCATTACTCCTAGATTGTGCAATTGTTTATGGATGTAGTAGATCTACACTACAGATTAGAGAGGATGTACATACCTGACAAGATTTGTATATAGATTCCATTAATCGAAAGATCTTCAGCTACGACATATTTTGTAGGAATTTTTATGAGACTGAATCGGTTGTTTAAGATTGAAAAAATTTTGTTAATCATTTTTTTTCCTAATGATGTGACTCATTAGTTGGAGATCTAAAAATCTTAGTGTATTGATGAGGATTGTGTTGTCATGATGGCTAATGTCCACACAAAACAGGTTGTGGTTCCATGAACTGATAAATCCATGACTTGAAGAATTGAAAGTGTAAATGAATGAATGTCACTGGATATTTAGGCACATGAAATAATTGGAGTGAATATGGATAAAGACAAGCTGTCGCCATAGAAGATCTTCGATGAGATCCTTAACAAGAAGAAATCGAATGTATTTTGGGTGGATTTATTAAGTTTGTGTTCCTCATTGCAATACATATCCACATCATATTTTTGTCATTTTGTGTGTAGAGGAAACCTTGCAGTAACTATCACTTGAGGAAATATCACCATTTTGACTCTTCTAAACGATTTAATTCAAGCCCGGGGTAATGATGCACGGAGGGAATTTTTTGTTTTTTTTTTTTCAATTTATCACATATATAATCAAGTATCAAATCCTAATTTCGATAAATTAATAAATAATTTTTTTTTAATGTACAGCTATTTAAGAATGTTGGATTTATTAACGATTTTTATTTATCTTGAAGGCTGATGAAACTTTTTTTATAAAATTAAATTGATCATTTTAAAAATAATTAATGTAAATTAAATAATTAATATCAACTAAAAAATAATTTAATTCAATCCACTTTTAGTAAGCGTTTTTAGATAATATGAAATGGAAGTAAGTTGGCATTTGTAATGGTGAATATTAACTTCTTTTATGTTTTTGGGCAATTTTTATGTCACAGTTGATATTTCTCTGGGATTGTAAAGATTAATGTTAACTTCTTTTATTTTTTGGGCATTATTATGTATGTCATAGTTGATATTCCTCTGGGCGGCAGTTCAGTTCAGTGTGTTGCATTAAAATGTTAGAAATAGATTGTGTTATTCAAGTCAATAATATATATATATATATATATATATATATATATAAAATAAGTTTACAAGGTGTGAGATTAACTAAATTATCTATAGAATTGTGATATAGAATTTATAAATTATTGGTCAAAATTTAAGAGGATGCTTTTTTTCCTAGATCATCCTAAAGATGATCACTTTCATTTTATTTATTATGAGAGTATCTCATCTCACTCTTCAATCATGTATAATTATTAAATTATAGATCGCTCATCACAAATATTTCTAGACCACTTATCACGAGTACTTTCCGATATAGTTCGTAGAATCGTAATCTTATGTAGAATCGATTTAGGATCAGGATCGAATCGGTCAGGATCGAATCGTAAAACCCTTAAAATAAAAGACTATAAAATTTATATTAATAATATAATGATAATACTCAAGTTTAATATGAAAAATATTCCATTGATTACAAGATGATCCAATTAATGGCTAATCTATTAGACAATATAAATTTAAAAATTCATCATTTTAGGAAAAAAATGACAAAATATTATTAATAAAAAATTAACTAAAAATAATTAAATAAATATTTAAATAATTTTAAAATCCTAATCCTAACTCTTATAAGACGAAAAAAGATAATAATAAAAAAAACTAAAAATCTTCTAGGTTTCTAAAAAGACTTTAAACAATATTTTTTGGAATTCAACCTTAAAACAAATTATAGATCTTTGAACGAGTTTCGATTTGATATATCATAGGTTTCGTTGTTCAATCTGAGTCAAAAGTTATGACCTCTTAAAGTTTTCACCGATCCTGCTCTGATTCTACTCCGATCCTGTCTGATCCTATCGGATTCTGTCCGATCCTATCGAACTTGCTCCGATCCTGCTACAAAAATCGATTCTGCATGAGCTAAGATCGATTTGTGATTTTGGATCGTAGGATCGTACAATCCTACTATCCAGGATCGCGATTTTGCAAACATTGTTTCCCGATTTACCCTGGTGGCCGATGAAAAACTTCAATGGGATCGGACTGGTCACCTCAGGTTCGCCTATTATCTGGTTCATCATTAGTCCATATGGGATGGATTGATGGTTATTACGTGGGTGTTGCCACCTTGAGGTTTGGGGATCAAAACCTGACAAAGTCGGTGTACCCGCCCTCCCAACGTGCTAGTCACAGCATCCAGGCTAGTAACCTCCATAATTTACCTCCTCCGTGTTTGCCATGAAACGAGTTGGCAGGGGTGCTGGGGTGAGCGAATCGCCTTTTACCACCATCTGCAATTATTAAATTGAAATTACCCTCGGTATTGTTCAATATTACTCTCATTATTATCTCCTCCCTAAATTTTCCATTTAAATTCCGAATTGGTCGAATGCATTCAGGTGAGCAATTTGAATATGTGTTATACAGCTACGATTTCATAACTACTATAATATTAATGGTAAATGAACGAGATTAAATCCATGTTGTATCTGATACATAACTGCTACAGTGTGAATATTTTTAAACATATTAAATATGTGTTATAACATCTATGAAACTGAACCGATCATATGCGTTCAGGTGAGCATGCTAAATCNGCAGGCCCGCTAGGCCTGAGGTGGCTCTGCACCTCCCCCTGTGGTCGTCCCCCGGGACCAAGGCGGTGAGGCCCATTCGGTGTCAGCGGAGGCCTCAGTTTCTAACCCGGTGCATGGGAGGCGACCGGACAAAGGAAAGGCTCCAGCTGACCTTGCTCCAACTATGCTGGTGCGCAGTCCGTTTGCTCCCTGGATCCTGGAGGACCCTGTGCCTCGTCACCTCCGTTTCTTCTCAATCCCCGAGTATGCGGGAACCATAGATCCGGAGGAACACTTGATGAAGTTTGAGAGCGCGACTATGCTTCATCAGTATCCGGAAGGCGTCAAGTGCCGAGCCTTCCTGACCACCCTCTCTGGCGCAGCCCAGAGATGGTTCGACCGACTCCCCGAGGGGTCGATCACGAGCTTTGAAGGGTTCAAAAGGGTGTTCTTGCAGCACTTCGCTAGCAGCCGACGACACCACAAGACAAGCCTTAATTTATTCACCCTGAAACAAGGGCCGAAAGAAACCCTCAAGGCCTACATCAAGAGGTTCAACGAGTTGGCGATGGACGTGTCAAGTGCCACTCAGGAGGTCATGGTTAGCGCGTTCTCCCAGGGTCTGCAAGACGGGGAGTTTTTCGCCTCGTTGATCATGAAACCCCCCGAAAGACTTCGACAGCCTTCTTGGCAAGGCTGTCAAATATATCAATGTGGAGGAGGCGCAGGCCGCCCGTAGAAAAGAGTCGGCTGCCCCGGCACCTCCTCACCCTGTTCACGTTGCTAGGCCCCCAGGAGGACCTATTCGTAGCCCACGCGGGCCCGCCGAGCATGCAGGTATGGAGCGGCGTCATGTACAGCAGGTGGCCCAAGGGTGTTTTCCTGCCCGATGGAGGTCATACTCCACCTTCCACCAAAGCCACGGGCACGCCACCAAGGAGTGCCGTCAAGCTGGTCGGGGCCGAGCTCCTACCCCCAGAGGACGAGGGCGACAAACACCTCCTGGATGGGGCGCCGGTAGGGGGCGGCCCGCAGGTTGACCCCGTGGCCGAGGAGTTACGAGAGAATCCACCGGCTGCCCGCAATCTATTCCCCCAAGCGAACCAAACGGGGGATGAGGAGACAGAGGAGGAGCAGGCCAACCAGCAGAATGTCATCCGAGGGGGCGTACATGTCATCTCGGGTGGACCGACGGGAGGAGACTCCCACCGTGCCAGGAAGGCACAAGTGCGCCGACTGGAGATTCATCAAGTTGGCACTAGTTTAGCCCAGGCGGAGGGGCCTCAGATCAGTTTCGGGCCCCAAGATCTGCAGGGGCTAGAAGTCCCTCACGATGACGCGCTGGTCATCACCGCCGTCATCGCCAACTATCAAGTCCACCGGACCATCGTGGACACTGGCAGCTCGGTCAATATACTCTACAAGAGAGCGTTTGACCAACTCCAGATTGAGAAGTCCCAGCTGGACCTGGTAGCGACCCCGCTGTTTGGCTTCACAAGGAACCCAGTGCAGCCTATCGGCCAGATCGGGCTGGCCATATCCCTGGGCGAGGAGCCGTTGAAGAGGACTCGGTGGTCCACCTTCTTGGTGGTGGATGCTCCTTCGTCCTACAACGCCATTCTGGGTCGACCCGCCCTCAACGAGTTCTGGGCTATCGCCTCCACCTTTTACCTGAAGGTTAAATTCCCAGTCGGGGACAAGGTAGGAGAAGTCAGGGGTGACCAGAAGGTGGCCCGGAGGTGCTACGTGGACGACGTCCACGTAGAGAGTCGTAAGGCTCCACGCCCCTTCCCCAATTGCAACATGGTTCAGGCTTCTCCTTGGTCCGAGTTGCATGAAGACAAAGAGGAGGTGCAACTCCTCCCTGATCGGGAGGAATCCTGAGTCAGGATCGCCGCTAGACTGCCAGAGGAGCTGAAGGAGGCCCTGCTGGAATGCTTGGCTCGGAACCAAGATGTCTTCGCCTGGTCAGTCAAAGAGCTGAGAGGCGTCCGACCGGAGGTGACGGAACACCGCCTCCACGTATATCCACATGCTCGGTCTGTGAAGCAGAGGAAGCGGGACTTCAGCGCCGAGCAGAACAAGGCGATCCGAGACGAAATCGAGAGGCTGACGGAGGCCAGGCACATCAGGGAGGTGCAATTCCCGGCTTGGCTAGCCAATGTGGTGCTAGTACCCAAGCCAGACAATAGGTAGCGAATTTGCATCGACTTTCGGGACCTCAACAAGGCCTACCCGAAGGATTGCTATCCCTTGCCCCGGATCGACCAGATGGTGGACTCGACAGCTGGCAACGAGTTCATTTCCATGTTGGATGCTTACCAGGGGTATCATCAGGTGCCCCTGGCCGCCGAAGATCAAGAGAAAGTTAGCTTCATCACGGCAGACGGTACCTACTATTACACCGTCATGCCGTTTGGGTTGAAGAACGCTGGAGCCACTTACCAGCGCATGATGAACAAAGTCTTCCGATCCCAGATTGGAAGAAATGTGGAAGTATATGTGGACGACATCCTCATCAAGTCTGCCCGAGCTGAGGACTTGGTAGCGGATGTCGAGGAGACCTGCCAAACGCTGCGGAGGTACGGGCTCAAGCTGAACCCGGCCAAATGCCTTTTTGGTGCCTGGAGGGGAAAATTCCTGGGATACATCGTGACCGAGCGGGGGATAGAAGCCAACCCTAGCAAGGTCAAGGCACTACTGGATATGCCCCCGCCCAGAAATCTCCGTGAAGCACAGCGGCTCACAGGGCGAATCACAGTCCTGTCTCGATTTATTTCTCGATCGGCAGAACGAGGGTTGTCTTTCTTCAAGATCCTCCGCAAGGCTACCAAATTCCAATGGGACACCGAGTATGACAAGGCGTTCGAGGAACTGAAGGCCTACCTAGCGGAGCTGCTGGTGCTGGCGAAACCAGAGGTCGGGGAGACACTGTACGTTTATCTGGCTGCGTCGGCTGACTCGGTCAGCATGGTGTTGGTTAAGCAGGAAGCCGCTGAGCAACAACCCGTGCACTTCTTTGCCCATTTGCTGAAGGGAGGCGAGTGCCTCTATACGACACTCGAGAGATTGATGTATGTGCTATTGTTGGGTGCTCGAAGGCTTCGTCCTTATTTCTTGGCGCATCCTATCATGGTGCTGACGAACAGCAACCTAGGCCGAGTGGCCTCAAATCTTGAAGCATCTGGGAGACTGATTAAGTGGACCACTGAGCTGAGCGAATATGATATTCAGTATCAGCCTTGACCAGCTATCAAGGCTCAAGCTCTGACTGATTTCTTAAGCGAGCTGCATTCGGACGAAATTGAAGAAGCATGGAAGATATATGTGAATGGCTCGGCAGCTCGGTCAAGAAGTGGAATTGGTATCCTGATGATCTCCCCAAGCGGCGAACAAATGCACTTGTCTGTGCGACTGGAGTATAAGGCCACGAACAATGAGGCCGAGTATGAAGCCCTCATATCGAGACTGCAGGCTGCCAAGCATGTAGGGGCAGCCGGGGTGGTGCTCTACTCCGATTCTCAACTGGTCACACAACAGGTGGCCGGACAATTTGAGGTCAACAGTGATCGATTGCAAGCCTTCATCGAGGCCTATAAAAAGCTAAAGGAGGAATTCAAAGAAGTACAAGTAAGGAAGATCCCACGGGAGGAGAACTTTAAGGTAGATGAATTGGCTAAGCTAGCCAGTTTAGTCAGCTCGTGGGTGCTTCCTCAGGCTGGTGGCCCGGCGTTGCTAATCATGCAGATAGAAAGATAGGCTGATTTGGAGCTGGAGTCCGATTGGCGAACCCAGATCATCACCTACCTTACCAGGAGAGTCTTGTCGGCCGACCGGGAGGAAGCTCGGTGGCTTAAGAAGCATGTGTCCAGATATACCATGGTCGACGACGTCCTGTACAAGAGATCGTTTTCTCGACCTCTCCTCAAATGCCTAAATGAAGAGGACACTGATTATGTATTGAGGGAAATTCATTTGGGGATCTGTGGACACCACGCCGGTGCTCGCGCGATGGCTCGTAAGCGATAATGTCAGGATACTATTGGCCTACCCTGTAGAAGGACGCCAACGAGTTGGTTGCCACCTGCCTATCCTGCCAGAAGCATCAATGTTTATCACATCGACCCGCGGAGGCCATGAAAGCATCAGTAGTCTCTTGCCCTTTTGATCAATGGGGCATGGACATAGTAGGGCCATTCCCGATTGCCACCGCTTAGAAGAAATATTTGCTGGTGACCGTCGACTACTTTTCCAAGTGGATAGAAGCGGAGGCTCTGTCACACATCACTGAGCAGGCGGTGATGAAGTTCCTGTGGCGAGATATACTGTGCCGGTATGGAATCCCACATAAGCTCGTCTCGGATAACGGAAGACAGTTCCAGGGTAGGAGGATACAAGAGTGGTGTGCAAAATACGGCATCAAGCAAGCGTTCACCTCTGTAGCCTACCCTCAAAGCAATGGTCAGGCAGAGGTGGCCAACCGGGAGATTCTTAGAGGATTAAAGACTAAGCTCGACCACGTCGGCGGAACATGGGTAGAAGAGCTCCCGAGCATCTTGTGGGCCCTGAGAACCATGATCAAAGAAACAACAAGGTGCGCGCCTTTCCAACTAGTCTATGGGAGTGAAGAAGTGATCCCGGTCGAGGTCGGATGCGAATCGGACCGAAGGGCGGCCTATGATGAAGATAACTCAGAAAGGCGGCGTCTGGAGCTGGACCTAGTTAACGAAATCTGAGACAAAGCGGCTGCTCGGATGTTCGCATATCGGCAGAAAATGAAACAGAAGTATGATCGGAAGGTGTTGCCAAGGACGCTTCAAGTGGGCGACCTTGTCTGGAAGAGAATTAAACCCGTGGGAGACGTAAGCAAGCTGGAGCCGCAATGGGGAGGACCCTTCAAGATTGTACAGAAGCTCGCTTCAGGAGCTTATTACTTAGAGAATGAGAACAGGAAAAGGTTGGACCGACCCTGGAGTGCGATCCACCTTCAGCCCTATCAGGTCACTGAGTGAGAAGTTATGATGTAAATGTAAAGCACGCATAACAGTGGAAGAGCATGGTCCTTACCCCGCTCGAAGATGCTCTGGACTCTCGAGCTATTAGCCCGCAGCTCGGCTGCTCAGTAAGACGCGTGGCGTCCCACGCTCCCTGAGTCCTGCCCGACTGTGTGCGCCATTATCCCGCAACTCGGTTGCTCAGTAAGACGCGTGGCGTCCCACGCTCCCTGAGTCCTGCCCGACTATGTGTGCTATTTATCCCGCAGCTCGGCTGCTCAATATGACACGTGGTGTCCCACGCTCCCTGAGTCCTGCCCGACTGTGTGCGCCATTATCCCACAGCTCGGCTGCTCAGTAAGACGCGTGGCGTCCCACGCTACCTGGGTCCTGCCCGACTGTGTGCGCCATTATCCTGCAGCTCGGCCGCTCAGTAAGACGCGTGGCGTCCCACGCTCCTTGAGTCCTGCCCGACTATGTGCTCCATTATCCTGCAGCTCGGCTGCTCAGTAAGACGCGTGGCGTCCCACGCTCCCTGAGTCCTGCCCGACTGTGTGTGCTATTTATCCCGCAGCTCGGCTACTCAGTAAGACGTGCGACGTCCCACGCTCCCTGAGTCCTGCCCGACTGTGTGCGCCATTATCCCGCAGCTCAGCTGCTCAATAAGACACGTGGCGTCCCACGCTCCATGAGTCCTACCCGACTGTGTACATCATTATGCTGCAGCTCGTCTGCT
This sequence comes from Boesenbergia rotunda, assembly GCA_024364735.1. NCBI lineage: Eukaryota > Viridiplantae > Streptophyta > Magnoliopsida > Zingiberales > Zingiberaceae > Boesenbergia > Boesenbergia rotunda. The sequence continues at coordinate 27,963 of JAGFNQ010005265.1, forward strand.
CAGTAAGACGCGTGGCGTCCCACGCTCCCTGAGTCCTGCCCGACTGTGTGTGTTATTTATCCCGCAGCTCGGCTGCTCAGTAAGACGCATGGCGTCTCACGCTCCCTGAGTCCTGCCCGACTGTGCGCGCCATTATCTCGCAGCTCGGCTGCTTAGTAAGACGTGTGGCGTCCCACGCTCCTTGAGTCCTGCCCGATTGTGTGTGCTACTTATCCCACGGATCGGCTGCTCAGTAAGACGCATGGCGTCCCACGCTCCCTGAGTTCTGCCCGACCGTGTGCGCAAACTCTTGCCTCGCTAGTAAGTTATAAGTGGACCAGCCTCCACGCCCCACTTGACTCAGTGTCTCCGATCGGACGCGTGGTGGCCCACGCTCCTGAGAATCAGCCTGAGTCAGTGTTCAGACGCCCATCTTCGAACGAGTTGCATTCATCCCTTGGCTCGACCCTTAGCCAAGCGCGTGGCGACCCACGTTCCCTAAGTGTTACCCGACCGAGCAGGCGAAACTCTTGGAGTCCTTAAACAGGAGCATTTCCCAGATACCTCCTTCACTTGGTGGCACTCAAAGCGGCAGAGAAAGACGAGAAGTTTCGAACGCAGGGAGAAGAACAAGCAGACGAAAGGCTTACTTATGGGAACAGGCGAGGAACGCCAGGCGTTCGATGAGGAACCGGGAGAAACGTGTGACCCCGCCAGAGCCGTCTGATCGGGCTCGGGTAATGTGTGTGAGAGCAGATGGTGTAGGGGCGCGGGTCTCGTGCCATTCCGGCAGCAATCAATGAGAAGATACGCGCCAGGCTCGAGCCAGAGTTGAGGTCCAGTCAGTCGGACTACGAACCTCCTTCGACTAGACTTGAGGGGGATGCTTATGATCCCGGGCCAGCTTGCGTGTTGCCTGGCCATGTAGCCTGGCACCTAGCCAGAAGAAAGGTGGTTAGTGGGCTGTAAAGGCCTGTCAGATGGGTGACAATCAGACCCAGGCCCCTAAATTGACGCATGACGGTCCATGCTCCAGGGATAAACCCGAACCGGAGGAGTCGTTACTCAGTGCGACTGAGGGCACCCTTATAGGCCCTCAGTCGGCCTCGTTACTCAGTGCCCCAGTCGACACCCTCATAGGTCCTCAGTCGGCCTCGTTACTCAATGCCCCAGTCGACACAACCACTCCCTGACACCAGACTACCAGAAGCTGTACGGGGTCGGCGCAGGACTGAAGTCATCCTGGCCCCAAGTAACGGATATCTCGCCGAGGTGTTGATCTTCCTGCCATAGCCTGTCTCCCCGTACCAAGATCACATACCCTATTGTCAGGTCGAGCGGCGTCCAACGGTGCCAACCCTTAAGTTGACAGCGCCCCTTTCCTTAATACAACATGCACTACTTTATCCTGCCACCTTTGGGCCTGCACTACCTTATCCTCGCTATATGACAGCGGGTGGCAGGCGGGGCAGATGCTGTCAGCTTCCCCGGCTATATAAGCCTTCTCACTCCACGTTTCTCAAGTACGCGCGATAGTGCAATTCCATACTGTTCTATTGCTTTCTATCACCACCGTTGAGTACTGACTTGACCGTCGGAGTGTCTGGCCGGGGACTTTTCCCGGCTGGTTCTAACGGTCTTTGTCTTGCAGGTTAGAGGCGATCCAGCTCGTTAGACCACCTCAGCGACCTCGCTCTCCCCGAAGGCTCACTTAGCTATAGGGGCGTCCAACTCACTTCGCGACAGGATCAGATAATATGAAATGGAAGTAAGTTGGCATTTGTAATGGTGAATATTAACATCTTTTAGGTTTTTTGGCAATTTTTATGTCACAGTTGATAATTCTCTGGGATTGTAAAGGTTAATGTTAACTTCTTTTATTTTTTGGGCATTATTATGTATGTCATAGTTGATATTCCTCTGGGCGGCAGTTCAGTTCAGTGTGTTGCATTAAAATGTTAGAAATAGATTGTGTTGTTCAAGTCAATAATATATATATATATATATATATATATATATATATATATATATATATATATATATATATATATATATATATATAAAAGAAAATATTAAAATGTATATATATTTTCCATAAATAAGTTTACAAGGTGTGAGATTAACTAAATTATCTATAGAATTGTGATATAGAATTTATAAATTATTGGGCAAAATTTAAGAGGATGCTTTTTTTTCCTAGATCATCATAAAGATGTTCACTTTCATTTTGTTTATTATATGAGTATCTCATCTCACTGTTCAATAATGTATAATTATTAAATTATAGATGGCTCATCACAAATACTTCTAGATCATTTACCCCGAGTATTTTCTGACATAGTTCATAGAATCACGATCTTATGCAGAATTGATTTAGGATTAGGATCGGATCAGTCAAGATCAGATGGTAAAACCCTTAAAATGAAAGACTATAAAATTTCTATTAACACTATAACGATAATAATCAGGTTCAACCTTAAAAATATTCTATTGATTACAAGATGATCCAATTTAATGGCTAATCTATTAGACAATATATATCCAAAAATTTATCATTTTAAGGAGAAAAATGACAGAATATTATTAATAAAAAACTAACTAAAATAATTAAATAATCTTAATCCTAATCCTAACTCTGTATAACACGCAAAAAGATAACAACAAAAAAGATTAAAAAATTTTTAGGTCTCTGAAAAATTTTTAAACAATATTTTTTGAAATTCAATATTAAAATTAATTATATATCTTTGAATGAGTTTCGATTTGATATATTATAAGTTTCGTGGTTCAATCCGAATCAAAAGTTATAACCTCTTAAAGCTTTCATCGATACTGCTCTGATTCTACTCCAATCCTATCGAATTCTGTCTGATCCTACCGATCCTGCTATGAAAATAGATTCTGCATGATTCAAGATCGATTTGTGATTCTAGACCATAGGATCGAACGATCCTACGATTCAGGATCGCGATTTTGCAAACATTGTTTCCCGATTTATCTTGGTAGCCGGCGAAAAACTTCAATGGTGCCGAGCCGATCACCCCAGGTTCGCCTATTACCTGGTTCATCATTAGTCCATACGGGATGGACTGATGGTTAGTACATGGGTGTTGCCACCTTAAGGTTTGGGGGTCAAAACCTGACAAAGCTAATATATCCGTCTTCCCCACGCGCTAGCCACAACATCCAGACTAGTAGCATCCATGATTTAACTCTTCCGTGTTAGCCATGAGATGAGTTGGCAGGGGTACTGGAGCGAACGAATCACCTTTTATCATCATGTACAATTATTAAATTGAAATTACACTCGGTATTGTTCAATATTAGATAATATACATCCGAAACCCATCATTTTAGGAAAAAAAATTACAGAATATTATTAATAAAAAAACTAACTAAAAATAATTAAACAAATATTTAAATAATTTTAGTCCTGACCAACTCTGCATAAGAGGAAAAAAGATAATAACAAAAAAAGATTAAAATTTTTTTATGTCTCTGAAAATGCTTTAAACAATATTTTTTGGAATTCAACCTTAAAACTAATTATAGATCTTTGAACGAATTTCGATTTGATATATCATAAGTCTCGTGGTTCAATCCGAGTCAAAAGTTATGATCTCTTAAAGCTTTCACCAATCCTGTTCTGATTCTACTCCGATCCTATCAGATTCTGTCTGATCCTACCGACTTGCTCCGATCCTGCTACGAAAATAGATTTTGCATGATCCAAGATCGATTTGTGATTCTGGATCGTAGGATCGGACGATCCTACGATCCAGGATCGTGATTTTGCAAATATTACTTCCCGATTTACCTTGGTGGCCGGTGGAAAATTTCAATAGGGTCGGACCGATTACCCCAGGTTCGCCTATTACCTGGTTCATTATTAGTCCACATGGGATGGACTGATGGTTAGTGAGTGGATGTTGCCACCTTAAGATTTGGGGGTCAAAACCTGACAAAGCTAGTGTACCCGCCTTCCCCACGCGCTAGCCACAGCATCCAGACTAGTAGCCTTCATGATTTACCTCCTCCGTATTGGCTATGTGACGAGTTGGCAGGGGCGCTGGGGCGAACGAATCGCCTTTTACCATCATGTACAATTATTAAATTGAAATTACCCTCGGTATTGTTCAATATTATTCTCATTATTATCTCCTCCCTAAATTTTCCATTTAAATTCTGAATTGGTCAAATGCATTCTGGTGAGCAAGTTGAATCTATGTTATAACAACTACGATTTCATAGCTACTATAATGTTAATAGTAAATGAACAGGGTTGAATCCATATTGTATCAGATACATAACTGCTACAACGTGAATATTTTTAAACATATTAAATATATGTTATAACATCTATAAAATCGAACTGGTGATATGCCTTCCAGGTAAGCAAGTTAAATCTGTGTTATAACAATTATGATTTCATAATTACTATAATCTGAATGATAAATGAATAAGGTTAAATTCATGTTGTATCAGATACATCACCATAATTGCTACCTCGTGAATATTTTTAAACATATTAAATATACATTATAGCATCTACAAAATCGTAATTACTATATAATTTGTAATATTTACAATATCATAACTGCTATAACACACCCGATCGATTCAAAATTTAAAAAAAAAATAATAATGTAAATAGTATTAAAGGGCAGTTTAATAATTATACACTACTAAACAATAACATGAAACCTTTAGATAAAAAAAAAATCAAAATGAAACATCTGATTTGTTAAAAAAAAACGTTTTTTTACTTTTGCCCAAAACTTATGAACCATGAATTATCTAAAGTTTCTTCGCAAATAAGTCAACTTGTGTCAACTCATTTTAAACATGTTTAGTTAAGTTAGCTATAGTTGTAATTAGTGAATCAAAACTGATGTATGTAGAACATCATCACAACCTTATTTGCAATCAAGAATTTCTCCCTACACGCCCCCGCAGGTATTCCTTGATTGGTAATGGCTCACTTGGATGATCCCTCGCTTCTCAGATTCGATTCCTCCCTGGTAGAGCGTGCAGTATGCTGACGAAGAAATCACCACAGGTTGTTGCGTGGTCGGGCCATTGGGTACCGATATCATCAGTGGTGAAGTCGCCACATGTCTCCGTCCCGCAATTTACCCTCGTTGACCGACAGGGATTCTCGTTGAAGGCTGTGGGACAGAGCCGGTCAGCCAAGCGGATTAGTCGGGCGCAAGCCTGGATATCCCTTGTAAATAAATAAAAAAAAAATTCCTCCCAATACAAGAAGAAAGAATGGAGTCATCCATTTCACTTGTCGTTGCATTCATTCTCATTCTTATTCCATCCTATTTTACGGACGACACCAAAATCACAACTTAAATGAGTATCAAAATATGACCCTTCAATGTTTCAAAATGTTCTTTTCACCAGAGACCAAGCACATATGAATATAGCTGAGATAGTGTCAGTGTTATCAAATTAATTTGCAGCTAATGCGATCAAAACATATATAACATGTTTAAGAATAACTGTAGCTTGTAAATGAAATCCACAAAAACAGCCTGCGAGTACACAAGACTATGCTACAAGGCACTCTTTTCCCATGCCATTATCTACCTGTGTCAAGACTAATAACACAGTCGTGCAATAATTAAAATTTGGGTAACGAGATAGGAAAAAAAAAACAAGACCGAGAACTTCCTCTAACGAAACAAGATATCGTGTCCGGTGGTTTTTGTTTTCATCCAGTAAACTGCATAGCAGATCATGATATTACCGATGGAGAGAAACATGAACTAGCTCCTGCTCTACATTATAGAGCAGGAGCAGGTTGTCTTCTTTGGCAACTCGTCAACCTTCTTTTCTGGAGTTATTAAAAATGATTAGGAACCAATTCGAAAATAAGGAAAAAAAAAGGATATGAAAATAAGAAAAGGATTGCTAGAAATAAGCAGACACAAATAATCAGGGTTAGGTTAAGTGACAAAACCAAATTTAGAAGTGGTTATGGTTCATCAATTAAAGAGATTTACCGAACAAAGAAATTCTAGCAACATGAACGAAAGTTATAACAACCAACATTAAAGTAGAATGATTCTAATATTCTAGATCATAATAAGACGACAGCAACAACCACCAAATATTATCTCACTAGGTGAGATCGACTATATAGATCCTTCTACGCTATTGGACTCTATCTCCTACTGTATCATCATCTATACTTAAATAAATATTATCTTATTTTATTGTTGCTAACCAAGTCTTTTTTGATTTTCCTTTTCCTGGTTTGATGTGTATATTTGTCGTAGTTTCATATCTCCTGAAACATTTATTAATCGTTTAAGTAAATGTCTGCGCCATGTTAAACATGTCTCTCGAAGTTTTCCCTCAATAGATACAACTCCGACTCTCTCTAATACTCTCATTTCTTTTTTTGTCCATCCTCGTATGTCCACATATCCACCTTAACATTCTCATCTCTGCAACTCTCATCTTCTGCTTATGTGTTTGAGTCAGAGTCCAACATTTACTATCATATAACATAGTAGGTCTAATCATCGTTTTGTAGATTTTTTTTTAAGTTTTAGAGGTACTTTACAATCACATAAAACACCCGACATCCTCCTCCATTTCAACCATCCTGCTTGCATTCTATATAGGACATATTTCTCAATTCCTCCATCATTTTGCAAAAATGATCCTAAGTACTTGAAGCTCTTAGTTCAAGACAACTCGTCATTTCCTATCTTAACAATTATCTCATTATGTCTAATATTGCTAAATTTAAATTTCATTTATTCTGTCTTTACTCTACTAAGCTTAAAATCTTTCACTTCTAATATTTCCCACCAAGATTTTAGTTTTACATTTATTCTTTCACATGTCTCATCTACTAAAACAATATCATCTACAAACAACATACACCACGGTACTGTGTTTTGAATGTGTCTATTGAGTTCGTCCGTGATTAGTGTAAAAGGATAGGGACTTAGAGCCGATCGCATGTAGCCCTATCATTATTGAAAATTTCACTCTGGTCATCACATCTCATACATATCCTTAATTAGTTCAATATATATTACGCTAACACCTCTCTTTTTTAGAATTCTCCATATAATTTCTCTTAAAACTCTATAATAAGCTTTTTTCTCAATAAATGAATATCATGTATAGATCTTGCTTTTGCTCCAGACACTTTTTCAATTAGTTAACTAAAAAAATATATAGCTTCTATTGCCAACCTTCCAAACTTGAACCCAAATTAATTTTCGATTACCGTGGCCTCCTTAATCTTTTTTCTATTGCTCTTTCACAAAGATTCATGGTATGACTCATTAGTTTAATATACCTATAGTTTGCACAATTTTGTACGTTTCCATGTTACTTATATAAAGGAACTAAAGTACTTACCCTTCATTGATCAAATATTTTTTTCGTTTTCAATATCATGTTAAAAATTTTTGTAATTCATTGAATACCTTATTTTCCTAGGCACATCTATACCTTATCAGAATATCATTTGTCCAACGACTTTTCCATTTAGTATTCCATTTAAAGTTTATTCTACTTCTGAGATATGAATTCTAAAATAAAAATTTAGATTTCTATACTTATTTGAGCTACTTAAATTGCTTAAGTTTAGTTGGTCACCTAAACCTTTATTAAAAAGTTGATGAAAATACCTCTTCCACCACTCTTTATTTGTCCATCATTTACTACTATCCTATTACATTCATCTTTAATACATCGTGTTTGGATAAGATCTCTTGTTATATTATAAATGTCTCTTTCCTTTTTTTGTATCAAAATTTAGATATAATCATTCAAAAATTTCATTCTTTGCTTCATTCACTGCTTTTTTAGTCTCTTTCTTAGCTATTATATTTTTTAAAAAAAAATTCCTCATTCTTATATATATATATATATATATATATATATATAATTCTTACAAATGTAAAATTTCTTATAGGTTATTTGTTTTTCCTTCACTTTTTCCTGTATTTTCTCATTCGATCATCAAGATCCCTTACTTGGTGAACCCTTTTGACTCACTGAGTACACTCTTAGCTACTATTTTCAATTTTGATATTATCTTATCTTATATCGTATTGGAATCACTGTATATTTCTCCTCGTGCTTGTAGACCTATATTCTTCTTAAATATGTTTTGCTTCCCATTCTGAAATTTCCACCACTTACTTTTAAGAGTCGTGTATGTTTTTCTTCTATTGATACTATGATTGAGGTGTATATCCAACATTATAAACTTATATTGTGTAGTTAAGTTTTCTACGGGGATGACCTTATAATTTTTACAAATCTTTCTATCCCTTAAACATAAGAAAGTCAATTTGCGATTTATTATTCCCACATGATCAAGTGTTCATCTTTTTTCTTAAAAAACGTATTAGCTAGCATAAGGGCATATTGCAAAATACAATATAGTTTTTCCTTCTTCATTTCTTGTTTCATATAAACCCCATACACCTTCTTATATTCCTTATTTTTCACTCCGACATGCCCATTAAAATTGTCTCCTATTAAAATCATTTCATTTGGCGAAATCTTTTGTAATATTTCATCTAAATCATCTTAAAATCTAGATTTGGTATTTTAATCTAATCTTAGAGGGCATATATGCTAATTACATTCATAATTTTCTTTCGTCACAACTATCTTAAGAGTTATAATCCTATCTCTCTTTCTAACTACTACAGCTTCATTCTTAACGAACTATCTACAAAAAGTCAAAAATACTCACTCCATTTTTTGTTTTACTTTTCTCTGTGTACCATAATTTAAAACCCGAGTTCTCTATTATTTTTGACTTGTCGCATACCTATTATTTCTCTTGTACACACAAAATACTAATTATTCTCCTAATCATCATATTTATTACCTTCATTGCTTTACCAGTAAGGGATCCTATGTTTCGTATTACAAATCATAGACTATTAGTTTTCTTATAATATTTGTTCTTATCCAACCTATGGTGTGAGAACTCTTGCCTATTTAACATTACACCCAAATTCCCATGGAAATGTAGCAGTCCTTGCTGATATATTACAGTAGGACCCTGCAACGCGAACTCTAGTATATTTATCACTACACCCAAGTTCTAAAGATGTAGTGGTTCTTACTGAGACATTACCCTGCAACGTGTTCCCTCCGAGAAACAACCTAGCATTAACATAATAGTTTAATGGATCTATTCATTGAACATTGGCTGATAACCTAACGCAACCCTCCTCTTTTATTTGGACTTGGGACCGACCATGACTAGATCATAATAAAAAGATAAGAAATTTGTTTGTGGGAGAGACTAAACTAGTACAACACCAATTAGTGTATACCAATAGGTTTGGTGGGCTCTATGCAGGAAATTGCTATAATGATTAGCAATTGACATTGATGATATCTATCAACTGACTGTTGAGAGAAGTTATCAGTGGTCAGCCCCTTTGACCTAGAAGACTTTTTAAAAACAATGTATTCAGTTCATTTGCATTGAAAAAATCATCTAGGCAATCCGAATGAATGACAAAGTTCAATGGATTTGAGTTTACAAAGAAGCATCTTCAACCAATCTTACCTACATCCAAAAAACATTGCAAGTTCCTACTTCTAAAAGTGGAGCTTCACCACTGTTGTAACTTTTTCACCAATATGGTCCGTGTATTGAATTCCATGCATGGCAATCATCCAAAGCTTATTGTTCATCATTTAAAGGCATACATACTAGGTACATATTGGCTATCAGCTAATACAAGTGTTCCAAGAGTGCAAGATCACAATGGCAAAGAACCTACAGTCGTGAATCTAGAGAAGTAACTTCCAGTTACAAATCGATAAAGGTGGAGATTTAAGCTTTTCTAAGAACAAGTCTTAAAACTGTTCCTGTATACACTGGATCAGAACTCTCCAAACAATATTAATCCAAATTATTCTTAAAATAGAAAAACTGGCTGTCACCTAATTGAAAGCTACTTAATGCAATAAGAGATGGAATTCTTATTGACAACTAAATCTAATTTATACTGGACCAAGATGTTAAAAAACGTTATACTATCTGAACTTTGCAACAGAAGTAAGCCTAACAAACAATTTCAACTTACCTGTTTTGGTTTTAGTCAATGTAGGTTGTACCACAACATGCATGGTGATAACGCCTGCAGGGAGCTCACCAAAAGGTGATTTGCATTGGGCAATTGTTGTGCTGTTCTCCAATATTTTGCCAGCATTGATAAGTTTGACATCATTAGACACTTTTGGTACAATCTTCTTATCTATAGACAAACAATACTACAGTATGTTAAACAGAAAGTTTGACACAATCAACAGCTAGTAAGTAAAAACATCAATCACCAAGATTCTTGTGGAATAGAACTATAATAACATAATAGGCATATAAAAAAACAGTAATGGTGTAATTAGAAATTTAAGATAAAAATTCATAAACAAAGACATGATTATCATCATAAATGAATTGCCTACTATAAATATTTAAACACGTCACAAAGAGCGCAGTCAGTACAAATTTTATCGTCCATACATTATGACAGTTTAAACATCTTACATGATCTGCATACTTCCTTGATACTAGATGTTGTATGATCTCAAATAAGATGACTGAAGTTGATGACTGATAAGAAGTAAAATAAGCAGTAGCTCAAGCCTTCTGGCTCCGGCTACCAGATTAAGGCTGTTTCCTATGAGAAAAAGATCTGAGAGAGAGAGAGCAAGGGAGAAGAAATTAAGAACTTATTTCTCTCATTTTGGTCCCACCCAAGTCAGGCAGCAAGACACCTTTTCTGAAAATGGTACCAATGGCATTCATCTTCATGCACCTCGATGGAGCTCCAGCATTATGGCAAAAATCTCTCCAGCATTATGGCAAAAATCTCATCAGCAAAACCCTTGTGAAAGCAGGCAACACATTGATTAAGCTAATTGGGTAGATTACTAACTCATCTACCCTTTGCCACTGATGCAGTTGATTGACCATATCTACTGTGAGGCATGGAATGGAAACCAGAAGGTGGGCAATGGAAAGGTCTTTGCAATCAACAAAGTTTGTATTTGATGGTGAGCTCATCATGAACAACACAATACAATAACCAAGGTTCCATTGTGAGCGATTCAGCATCACAGCTAACTACTGCAAGTTAAAGTAACTAGTATCACAAAGAGCAATATCAAGAATATCCACTGTAATCCTATTTTCCAAAAAGCATAGGAATTATTTGGCAATTCTATGTCCCTGGAAAAAATCTGGAACGTTTATTTCATCAAAAAAATGTCAATACACAAACAAAAGCAGGCACCACATGACCAGGCATATATTAAAATATTACATCAAATATGTATGAGAAACTTCTAAAAGGAATCAGAACCAGAATATATGGATAGGCATAGTAAGGGCAAATCTTCAAGTTAGATTGCTAAAGAAATACTAGATGACATCACTTCGTACAGAAAATAACTAGAAAAAGTATAAACAAGGTAAATAGAGAAAAATAATTTGGGAACAACTCTTAGCTATTCTACTTGAGATTTTAGAAAAAAATCTTCAATACGATTGCTTACAAGGCTACAACATGGGCCATCCGGTCCAGTGGCAACGCACTGACGTTACGTGGTTCACAAATTTGGAAATGCTAAATAATTTCCTAAGAATCAGACTTAATAATAACAGATAGCATTAGTATGACTACATTTCACCAGATATTGTGACCCAGTGTGATAACCACGTTATACAAAGTACAACAATCCAAAACGGAAAAAAAAATGTCAAAGCGAATTTATGGAATATGATATAGAAGCATAAAAAAACACAAACCAGGGATTTTATTTTAAAAAAAGGGAAATAGAAAGATCTGAGAACCAAAAACACAGACGAAAAACGAGTTTTGTTTAATCTGAAATTAAAAAAAACAATAATATCAATCTGAATAGAATGAAGTAGAAGGAAAGGGAGACTCCTACCTCGAGGCCACTCAGATATTATCCTTTCTTTGAGCATGGCGACGGTGGAAGAAGAAGAATAGCGGATGGGACCGATGTCCGATCCATCATACAACCGAAACTTGAGCTCGACCAGATCTTCTTCTGGCATTTGCTGTCTCCGATCTAACATCCACAAGATGGAACCACCCAACACGTCAATTATAAATTTCATCGACCATAGGCAAAAGCCTAAAAATCAAATCCAAACGAAAGGAAAACACACACCCACACGCACCTCTCGGGAAGAATCGAGTCGAGCAGGGACGATCAGATCAGGAAAGGTAGAGATCTGAGGAGCGGAGAAGATGGAGACCTCGGAATAGAGATCGCACAACGCTGAACCGCTAGAATTAGGGTTCTAGCAGAAGCTTTCGACCCAAAGGCCCCGACCAGAAGAAGAAAAAGGAAAGACGCTGACTGAAACGGGAAGCGGGGGGAGGTTCTCGAAATAATACGAGATATGTTTGACTTTGACCTACTTATTCATTTTACCCCATAGAATTCTAAAAATTACAATTTCCTCACTATTTTTTCAATTATCAGCCTATGCCAATAAACTAGGCTCAAAATAAAAAAAGACCTTGCAAATTAAAAGAAACATCAATGCCCCTTTTTCTTAAAAAAATAATAAATAGACATCTTTCTTATGATTTTATTTTAAAAATATTTCTAGATCCAATATTATTATAGAAATTATTCAATAGTTATATATTTAAAGTGGATTTATGAGATCAGATTATTTATTCAAAATTTAAAATTTAGAATAGAATAACTACTTTATTAAATTTTGATATTCACTTTTCACTACACAATACATCAATTTTCTATAATTTACCACATCTTTATTTTTTTAATTTTTTTCTCCTTTTGTAATATCCTTTTTCATTATAGAATTCATTTTCTTTATTTTTTCTCTCACCTGAATTATATAATATTTTAATATTTACGAATAAATTTAAAGAAATATTACTCATATAATCAAATTTAGGAAATAAGTATGGTAGCTAATAGAAAGATTTTTTTATATCAACTTCCTTAAAATAAAAAAAACAAAGATTTTATATCAACTTCCTTAAACAAAGATTTTCCTCACTATTTTTCAATTATCGCCCTATGCCAATAAACTGGTCTCAAATAAAAAAAGACCTTGCAAATTAAAAGAAACATCAATGCCCCTTTTTCTAAAAAAAAAATAAATAAATAGACATCTCTCTTATGATTTTATTTTGAAAATATTTCTAGATTCAATATTATTATAGAAATTATTCAATAGTTATATATTTAAAGTGGATTTATGAGAATTCATGTCAAATTACTTATCCAAAATTTAAAATTTATTATAGAATAACTACTTTATTAAATTTTGATATTCATTTTTCACTACATAATACATCAATTTTCTATAATTTACCACATCTTTATTTTTTTTAATTATTTTTTCTCCCTTTGTAATATCCTTTTTCATTATAGAATCCATTTTCTTTATTTTTTCTCTCACCTGAATTATAATATTTTAATATTTATGAATAAATTTAAAGAAATATTATTCATAAAATCAAATTTAGGAACTTCCTTAAAATTTAAAATAAATTCTATATTTCGGAAAGTTGACGTGGATACTCTGATTTAAATTTTAATGTTCACAGGCCACGTCTTGAAAAGGGAAAGGCCTCAGTCGACGTGTCACCGACTGCCCCAGTACGTAGCCCCTTCTCCTCCTGGATCCTGGAGGATCCGGTTCTTAAGCATCTCAGGTTCTTCACCATACCCGAGTACGCTGGAGCCACCGACCCCGAGGAGCATCTGATGAAATTCGAAAGTGCAGCCCTGCTGCACCAGTATCCTGAAGGCGTGAAATGCAGGGCATTCTTGACAACGATCTCAGGACCCGCTCAACGATGGTTCAAACAACTCCCCAACGGATCGATCACAAGCTTCGGGGAGCTTAGGAGGACATTCCTCCAGCACTTCGCCAACAATCAGAGGTACCACAAGACAAGTATCAACCTGTTCACCCTGAAGCAGGGCTCGAAGGAATCGCTTCGGGCCTACATCAAGAGATTTAATGGAGGGATACTGGACATGCTGACCGCTACACCCGAGGTGTTGATCAACGCCTCCTCCCAAGGATTGTAGGAGGGAGATTTCTTCCGCTCGCTTATCAGGAAGTCGCCAAAAGACTTTGACAACCTACTAGGAAAGGCTGTCAAATATATCAATGTGGAGGAAGCGCAGGCCGCTCGAAAAAAGGAGTCGGTTAGCGCGCCGCCCTCGAATCCCGCACAGACCAGCCAATCGCGGGGAGGGCCCATCCGCAGCCCACGGGGACCCACCAACCGAGCAGGGCTGGAACGCCGACAGGTGCAACAAGTGGCTCAGGGGTGTCTGCCGACCCGTTGGAGACCCTACTGCGTGTTTCACCATAGCCACACCCACGACATGGAGGAATGCCGACAGATCGGCAGAAGTCAGGCTCCTGCCACTGCTGCACGAGGACGGCAAGTCTCCCCTGGGCACGGCTCAGGTCAGGGAAATCTGACCGTCACCCCAGCCGCCGGAGAACCCAGGCAGGACCCCCCTACCGCTCGTAGCTTGTTCCCACAAGGGGAGCAAGTCGAGTCAGACGAAATGGACGAGCAGCAGGCCAATCGACAGAATGCCGTCCGAGGGGGAGTACATGTGATCTCGGACGGGCCGACCGAGGGAGACTCCCACCGAGCCCGAAAGGCGCAAGTACGCCGACTGGAGATTCATCAGGTCGGCACGAGCGCTGCCCAAGCGCAGGGACCCTAGGCTAGCTTCGGCCCACGGGACCTACAAGGACTGGAGGTCCCGCACAATGACGCCCTGGTCATCACAGCGGTAATAGCCAACTACCAGGTTCGTCGAGTCATTGTGGACACAGGCAGCTCGGTTAACATATTTTACAAAAAAGCCTTCGACCAGCTACAGATCGAGCCGTCCCAATTGGAGCTGGTAGCCACCCCGCTGTTTGGGTTCACAGGGAACCAGGTGCAGCCGATGGGGCAAATTCGCCTAGCCGTCTCATTAGGCGAGGAACCACTGAAGAAGACCAGATGGTCCACATTCCTGGTAGTAGATGCTCCCTTAGCCTACAATATGATCCTAGGACGACCGGCCCTTAACGAGTTCAGGGCAGTAACCTCGACGTTCAACCTAAAGATCAAATTCCCCGTCGGAGACAAGGTAGGGGAGGTCAGAGGAGGCCAGAGGGTGGCCAGACGATGTTACGTGGATGATGTTCGGACCGAAAACCAGAAGGCTCAGCGCGCATCCCCTAGATGCAATATGGTAGAATCCCCCCTAGGGCGGAGCGACACGAAGACTAGGAGAAAGTTCGACTGCCGCCTAGCCAGGGTGAAGCTCAAGTCAAGATAGCCGTTGGATGGCCGAGCAGGCCATTAAAATAATTGTACTTTGTAACCCTGCAAGGATAGTGGAAGACCCCTATTCTTGGATAATTGGCGAGCACTCCAGACTCTCGCCCCGTGCGAGTTATAAGTGGGCATGCTCCCACGCACCCCTCGGCTCGGCTCCCAGTCTGGACGCGTGGCGACCCACGCTCCTTGAGGACCGACTGACCAAACGCACAAGCTCTCGACGACCGAGCAAGCAACAACATGCTTTGTCAAACAACGAGGTAATCCCTGTTTCCTAAACATAAGTCGATCCTAAATGGTTAAGTCCCCCGAACGGGTCTGCCGCTTAGGGACCAGTCCTTGCCGGGACTTAAGCGAGGTCGGGGTCCTTGGGCCGGCTCAGTCGGTAGCCTACCCGAGCCGATCTCATGAGAAGGAAGTAAGGATTCGGGCCCTTGCCCAAGCCACCAGCACTCAGACGCGAAACATACATTTGACAAAGTATAGAAGAAAAGAGATTTGCATTAAAAATAGTCTCATTACAAAATTGATGCTAGGCCTCTACAAAAGGAAAATAAAGAAGAAAGACCCCGACCTCACTCAAAGGGTCGGAAGACCTCCTTCATCCCCCGGGTCAACCCGTACAACTTGACGGTGCTGACCGGGAGGTCGGGCGGAAGGTGCCGCCATACTTTAGCTGCTCAATGGTACTAAGCATTTGTTGCTTAAGCATGGGGCGCAACCTCCCCGACAGCTGCTCGCTGAACTCCCAAGAGTTGAGATACTCAACCCTATAAGAGTCTCACCGAGCCGCCTCCCCCACCTTGTAGGCTCGGAGTTCCTCTAGCTCTAACTGGGTCGCCTCCAACTCCGCCTCCCATGTGGCTTGCCGCTCCTTAAGCTGACCGAGCTCTTCCGATCGGGCGCTCATCTCCTTGTCTCGCATAGTCAGCTGGGTCGCCAAGGCCTCAGCTTTCTTCGCATGGGCCACCAGTTCTTGCTCCTTGGCGGTCAGATCGGCGCGCAGAGCGGAAGCCGACTGGGCCATTGATAGGTCTCGAAATAGATGTCACGATGTGAGACTCAAATTTAGAAATTTATAAAACTGAAAACCCTTGCTAGCAAAGTAGAAATGTAGAATAGGGGCCTCAAGTCGTATTTTTTTCCAGGACTAGTTGCGAGTGTTCAATTGAGCTTGAAAGTTATTTGTCGTTAAATGATTTTGGGTTTTCGAGATAAAATGGGGGTTTTGTTTTGCAAGTAAGAATAGAAGTGAAATTGGAAATGGAGTTGACTTGACTAGAGTTAAGCTAGGTATTACAAGAATGAAACTCAACCACTTAAGAAATTTAACAAACAATTTGAAGTTGCAAAATTTGAAATATAAAACTGATATCAAACGCAGAGTTCACTAGAGCTAAACTTGAATTCGGAAATAAAGGATTAAAACAATGTTGAATACTGAAATAGGATACGTTTGTGTAGGAAATTTCCTGATCGGTCGGCTGACCGATGAGATGCAAGCCTGATCAGACTGGCATCCGATCAGGAGTGGTCTGGATCGATCACTCAGACCGATCAGTAGCTGAGCGCAGTCTGATACAGAACAGAATCACTAAAGAACAGTAATCAGAAACTAATTTTAACAAGATCTAGACATCAAACCCTTCCTCTAGCTCGATTCCTTCTTGTCGTCACACAAGAATTGGCTATGAACCCCCTAGCTCAACAAATCGATAGATCCTTATCTTCTGCGAGAATCTCAGCTCAAACTTGCCTTTAACTGATTCAATCTTCCGATCTTCTCAAACTTGAAGTGTGGAGTTACGACAATGGCTCAGAAACACTCGGATCAATTCAGAAAACCCCTCTGAATAGCTCTGATGGATGAAGGATGAGGGCAAGTGTGGATTGATCGGAAATTTGTCAGAACTGGCGAAACCCTCTCCTAGCTCTGCTCAGCAACAAGTCGAACAGAAGATCTCACGAAGACACGATCTTGACGATCTAGAACTCGACCTAAATTCGGATTTGATGTGGCCGCGCGATCGAACGAAGAACGGAGAAGAAAATCGCAAAAATAGGGAAGAACAGCGGCGAAGACGCGACAACGACCAAGCGGAGGGAATTTCTGTTTTAACCAATTTCCTTTGAATTTGGACGGCTGTGATTGCTTCGATCCAATCCAACGGTCGGATCAAGTCAGATCGAACCCAAACTTCCCAAATCTTGATCAAGGGCTCTGATCTACTGCTCCTTAGCTCGGATCACTCAGATCTGAAGTGGATGGCTCAGATCTTCTCTTCTTTAGCTTGGACGGTCTAGATCTTCTATTGCTCGATCCAACGGCTGAATTAATTCTGATCTGGCCCAAACTTTCAAATCCTGATCCATGAACTTGATTAAGTCTATCTTGAGCTCGGATCGACCAGAAGTTAGCGGATGGCTTAGATCTAAGCGTTCCCTTGAATAGACGACCCATGTTAATCCGAAGTTTGATCCCTTTGATCCGGATTCAATTCTGACCCAAGTTTGACCTGATATGATCTAGGTCTATGATCATTTGAAACCTACAAAATGATATTAAATTTTATTGCCAAAACACTTAAATATAGAAAGAATTGAATTTTAAACCAAAATGAAGACAATCCATGAAACCTAATACAAATGCAAACTTAAGCATATGAAAAGGAATCAAAAACATGGATTTGAAAGCCTAATTTAATCAACAAAATGAATGTTATCAACTCCCCCACACTTATTCTTGGGTGTCTCGCACAAGCTACTAAGGAACTAAAATGTATCCCCCCTAGATTATTCTCAATCATTGTAAGAAGTAATTGAAAAGAAATTACCTAGGGTTGTCAATTCTCAAAAATCTAGGCTCAATAGATTAGTATCTTGTTCTTAAATCAACAACTTAGCTTACTTCCTCTTTCATGACTCATAGAGATGAATTAAACACTCAAAACCTTCCAAAGGGATTTAAAATGGCTCTCTTCCTAAGTTCTACATTTCAATGAAAATGGAGCTCACTCAAACACAGCATGTT
The DNA here is from genome assembly GCA_024364735.1 of Boesenbergia rotunda. Lineage (NCBI taxonomy): Eukaryota > Viridiplantae > Streptophyta > Magnoliopsida > Zingiberales > Zingiberaceae > Boesenbergia > Boesenbergia rotunda. Next base: position 46,359 of record JAGFNQ010005265.1, read on the forward strand.
TCTTGAACTACCATAAGCTTGCTTATTATCTACTCTCCACCATCATTCTTTCCTTGGATCCACATCTACAAAGGTTTATTAGGACAAATAAAAGAAGTATGAACTGAATAGAATGAAAGAGGAGTTCCATAAATTCTGATACCAAAAAATCTTGACAAAGAAAGTAGATGAATGTGACATGATAAGGAAAGTACTATGGTAAAGAAATATAGCATGAAGAAGAAATATGGAAAAGTAATGACAAATAGAAGACTTGGATACTCAAAATTATTTCTAATGCTCTTTGCCCTTTTGTGATAGCCTCTTATGAATTCCGAACCAAGGGAAGTGATTATGAGCTGAATTGGAGGAGGTTTAATACTGAAAGTAATGTTCTGTGCTCTGCCAGCTTCTCGGATCGGTCCAGAGACCGATCAGACATTGCCTGATCGGTCTGGTGATCGGACTGATCCTCCCTGATCGGACTGGTGACCGATCAGGGGCTGATCAGTAGTCAACTCCACAATTCTGAAACTGTTTGTTGCCTGAATTTTTCCTTTCTTCCAATCATCACTACATCTTAACCCATCTAGCTTCTTATTCTCGACTTCACATTCAAAAATCTATCCATCTTTTGAACTTTCATGTTTTCATTTGTCTTTTCTTTACTTCTCTTTTCTTTTCTTCTTCTCATTTTTTCCTGTTTTTTTTTCAGCTGCTTCTCTTCTTTTTTTTTCTTTCTTTTCTTTTCTTGCAGCTTCAATTCAGATCCAACAACCAAATTTTACTCCCAACTCTCCACTTTAGTCATGGTAACCATTTGAACTTTCGAAAACATTTCCACTTGCCAATTCCATGTCTAAATGGAAGATTTTGGTAGGCTTAAAAATTTCACTAGTTACTAACCTTTGTAAGCCCCCATTCCTTTCTAAACTATCCTCATAGAGTTGTAACACTAAACAACATTCAGAAATCAAGTTGTTCCAAAATTGAACTTAACTTTCCAATACTCACAACTCATCTTTGATACACCACCCATCAAACGTGGCACACTTCTTCATTTCTTTTCTTCTTCTTTTTTTTCCTGTTTTCGCATTGTTTTTCTCATGCTCTTCCATTCCTTTAATCTCATCAAAACATTCCCACTATGATTCAACAAAAAAGAAAGCTTCCAAAATTTCCAATTATCATATCTCACCACAATTTCTTTCAAAACACTAGCCACCTCCCCCACACTTAAACTTTTGTCCGTCTCGGACAAACAACATCAAGAAAAATCCCAAGTAACCAAGTATATAAAAGAATATGGTAATGAGCAGAAAAATAGGAAAAGGGAAAAGAACAGAGCATGAGTCAACAAGATATATTGCAACAATTAAATGAAAAAGGGAAGACAAAGCTATTAACCTTTATAAATGTGGTCCAATCATAGAAATATGGTTTTGAAAAAACCTAAGTAAGTTCTAGAGCACAATCACATGTGTGTATCTCAACAATAAAGCTAAGTCCTCACTAGGTAAAAAGAATTCATCTCAAGTCATCACTCTAGAGTCCATAACCAAGTAGTACTCAAGCAACCAAGAATTTTCATCCATTGACTCAAATCCTAAGTCTTGACAACCAAATTTAATTTGCTTTCAAAAGACTCTAAAATAATATAGAGAAAACCTAGAGGGATACATTTATTCCTACTCATGCAAAAATAAGGTGCCATTGGAAAAGAAATGGTGTCTACAATCACTCTTTATTCATCCTACATTTCCTAAACATTTATTATCAAACTCATTGGAAAAGAAAATTTAACTACTTGAAAACAATCAAATGGTATTTACAATAAGGCTAGAGCACAATCACATGTGTGTATCTCAACAATAAAGCTAAGTCCTCACTAGGTAAAAAGAATTCATCTCAAGTCATCACTCTAGAGTCTATAACCAAGTAGTACTCAAGCAACCAAGAATTTTCATCCATTGACTTAAATCCTAAGTCTTGACAACCAAATTTAATTTGCTTTCAAAAGACTCTAAAATGATATAGAGAAAACCTAGAGGGATACATTTATTCCTACTCATGCAAAAATAAGGTGTCATTGGAAAAGAAATGGTGTCTACAATCACTCTTTATTCATCCTACATTTCCTAAACATTTATTATCAAACTCATTGGAAAAGAAATTTAACTACTTGAAAACAATCAAATGGTATTTACAATAAGGTAAAACGCAAGGAAAAAGAAAACTCCCCTTTAGGTTGGGTAGATAGCATCTTTGATGTCCATTCCATCCACCTCTAGCTCCTTTAATTCTTCATAGTACTTCTTGAGCCGGTGGCCATTGACTTTCCACACAAATCCATTAGTATCATCTTTAATTTCAACAACACCATAGGGAAAAATATTAGTTACAATAAATGGACCTTCCCACCTTGACCTCAACTTACCCTTTATCAACTTGAGCCTTGACTTATACAATAAGACCTTGTCACCAATTTGAAATTCTTTCCTCACTATGTGTTTGTCATGGAAGTTCTTGATTTTTTCCTTGTAGATCCTTGAGTTCTCAAATGCCTCTAGTCTAATCTCCTCAAGTTCTTGAAGTTGAAGTTTTCTCTCTTCTCCCACCTTGGTAGCATCGAAATTATAAGCCTTCATCGCCCAATATGCTTTGTGCTCTATCTCTACGGGTAGATGACAAGCTTTACCATAGACTAACCGGTAGGAAGACATGCCTATTAGTGTCTTGAATGTCGTTTATAGGCCCAAAGTGCATCATCTAGCCTCTTGCTCCAATCTTTTCTATTCGGCCCAACGGTCTTTTCCAAAATTGCTTTGATTTCTCTATTTGAGATTTCGGCTTGGCCATTTGTTTGGGGATGGTAGGAAGTAGATGTTAATGCAGTCTGACCCTGATTATTGTTTTGGTGTTGACACCGATTTTAGTTTAGGTTGATGAGATGATTGGAATTAAGTCCTGGTCGTGGACTAGGCATACCTAGTGGGACTAGGTTTGATGAAAGCCTGACTTGGAGGGTCAGGTCCTAGCTTGAGAAGCTAGGTGGATGAAATCCTAGCTTGGAGGGCTAGGTGTGAAAATTCCTAACCTGGAGGGTTAGGTGTGGAAAAGTCCTAGCTTGGAGGGTTAGGTGTAAAAAGTCTTAGCTTGGAAGGCTAGGTGGGAAAAGTCCTAGCTTGGAGGGCTAGGTGTGGAAATTCCTAACTTGGAGGGTTAGGTGTGGAAAAGTCCTAGCTTGGAGGGCTAGGAGTGAAAATTCCTAACTCGGAGGGTTAGGTGATTGGAAATCCCGGTGAGTGAAGCCGGGTCCTAGTGAGTGAAGCCAGGTTGACTGAAGTCCCAGTGAGTGAAGCTGGGCATGGAGTCTTGGTTCGAGGGACCAAGCACGAGTCAGAGAAGGGCTGGAGGCTTGTTCTCGTGACTTGGAGGAGATTTGACCTTGCCTGGATCGGTCTGGTGACCGATCAGGGAAGTTGGCACGGTGTTCCCTCGTGGATCGGTTTGGTGACCGATCCAGCGATGACTGATCGGTTTGGTGACCGATCAGGGAGCACACAGTGGCCTTGTTGGACTACTGATCGACTCCTGATCGGTCTGGTGATCGATCAGGGAGCATACAGTGGGTTTTAGGGACCTTACTGCTTGGCTCCTGATCGGTCTGGTGACCGATCAGAGATACTATTCGGATAGTTCTGGTGAACGATCAAACGTCGCAGACTTCTCACTATAACCGATCAGGTTGGAGCCTGATCGGTCAGAGGGTGGCCTGATCGGTCACCAGTCCGATCAGGCCACACCCTGATCGGTCTGGGGACCGATCAGGAGGTTTAGACTGCAAAGTTGGGAAATCACCCTGCAAAGGGGTGGATCGGTCTAGTGACCGATCTACGACTTGGGAACGGTCTGATGATCGATCCCGGAGAAGTCGCGATTTCTGATTACACGTTGGGGACCGATCAGGTTGGAGCCTGATCGGTCTGGTGACCGATCAGGAGTCCCTCTGATCGGTCCGGTGACCGATCAGCAGCTGACAACTTTAATTCAAAAGCGTTGTCAGAGCTCTGATCGTGGTCTGATTACTACTGATACGCTACCGATACTTGTTCAGAGTCTTCTGATATTTGATCCTCTGCTTGATTTGCTGTGCTAATGATCTGATTTAGTGTGCAGTTGATAGGGATGAATTCAAACACTCAAAGAGGGTCAATGGGAGTCTTTCCTTGGAGCAGGTTTGTCTGTTTTCCATCTCAGGTTGCAACGGATGCTGGCGCTGCTGGAGCTGCTGACTGGGGCTTGGCTGAGGGAAGCTCAGGGAGCCCAGGAGAGCTCAGTGGTAGGTGGGCAGTTGCAGTTGAGCAGCTGGGAGCTGCAGAGATGATGGTTGTGACCTGGTGATCAGTGGAAGGGACTTAAGCGCTTGGTGGTGAAGAAGTCTCACCAACAACTGAAACGAGATCTCTGCTTTTGCTACAACTTCTGTGATCTTGCGACAACTTTGATCCATCTCTTGAGCAAGCAACTGTGAATCTGAAGCAACCTTCTGTTACTTGAGCACTTGGAAGAGAAACAAGGAGCTTGGCGAGTCCATCAGCGAGAAGACACGAAGAAGGGAGTTCTTGCGTGAGATCTGTGCTGAGTGGAGCTCAGTGAGGAGTTCGCTTGTGTTCTTGCGGTTCTTAGTGCTCAGTAAGATTCCTTCTTGTGTTTCCTGTACTTAATACTTCATTCATCTTGAAACGCTGTGGAGAGGTTACTCCACCGAGAAGGAGGTTGCATTCTATCCGGATTTCCCGGGACTTGATCTGCCGACGATCAAGGGATCGCCCACCTTAAGGGCAAGGAGTAGGGGCAAGTTATCCCCGAACCTTGTAAATCCTCTTTGTTAGCGTTTTGGTTTGTCTTTAGTTTCTGCACTTTGGTTTCACTGTTATACCTTGTATTGCTTCCGTTGTGCTACTAACCCTAAGTGCAGAAGTTCAAAAGCGAAGCCATTTTTGTGTCTGGCTATATTCACCCCCCCTCTCTAGCCATCCAAGTTCTAACAGTAGAAACCTTGTGTACAACCCCATACTTACTAAGTAGGGCCTTCATGTGTTTGTTACAAAAGTGAGATCCTTGGTCACTTATTATAGCCCTGGGAATTCCAAACCTGCAAAATATGTGTGACCTGACAAAACTAACAACAACACAAGAGTCATCAGTCTTAGAGGGAATGACCTCCACCCATTTAGAGACATAATCTACAGCAAGTAAAATGTACAAATAACCACAGGATGCAGGAAAAGGTCCCATAAAGTCTATACCCCAAACATCAAAAATCTCACAATATAGCATAGTCTGTAGAGGCATCTCATTTCTAGCTCCTATGTTCCCAATTCGCTGACATCTATCACAATTTTTATAAAACACATATGAATCATGAAATAAGGTGGGCCAATACAATCCACATTCTAACACTTTCCTAGCTGTTCTTTGTGGTCCAAAGTGTCCCCCACATGTTGATGAATGACCAAAGGTAAGAACTGAACAAATCTCATGGTCAGGTATGCATCTCCTAATTATTTGGTCATTACAAAATTTCCATAAATGCAGGTCATCCCACACATAGAATTTTGCATCACTTTTGAGTTTATTTTTTTGAGCTTTAGAAAAGTGTGTAGGAAAAACATGTGCTGCTAAGAAATTAACAAGGTCTGCATACCAAGGTGTCTCACCATGTACAACAAGAAGATGCTCATCTCTAAAGTCATCGTCAATGGTGGTAGGAGATCCATCTCCTTCAATCCTGCTCAGGTGATCTGCAACCAAGTTTTCTTTGCCACTTCTATCTCTGATTTCCAAGTCAAACTCCTGGAGTAGAAGCATCCATCTGATTAGCCTAGGCTTAACATCTGGCTTCTTCAATAAGTACTTTAAAGCTGCATGATCAGAAAAAATAATGACATGTGAGCACAACAAATAAGATCTAAAATGATCTAAGGCAAAAACTATGGCAAGAAGCTCCTTCTCAGTGGTGGTGTAATTTGCTTGGGCGGCATCTAGGGTCTTGGAGGCATAGCATATGACATGAGGTGCTCCCTCCACCCTCTGTGCTAGAACAGCTCCCACTGCAAAGTTAAATGCATTACACATTAATTCAAATGGTTAATTCAAGTCAGGTGATCTAATAATAGGAGCAGAGGTAAGAGCCTCCCTTAGCTTGTGAAAAGCCTCTTTGCACTTATCATCAAAACAAAATTCAACATCTTTCTGCAAAAGTTTTGTCAAGGGCCGAGCAATATCACTAAAGTCTCTAATAAACCTGCGGTAGAAACCTGCATGTCCAAGAAAGGCACGAACATCCCGTACGCATACGGGGTAAGATAAAGCAGATATAACACTTATTTTTGCAGGATCTACCTCTATACCTCTTCTAGAGACTATGTGACCTAGTACAATTCCATGCTCCACCATAAAGTGACATTTTTCAAAATTAAGTACAAGGTTAGTCTCAATGCAACGGTGTAATACCCTAGACAAGTTATCTAAACACGAATCAAATGGCGTGCCAAAAACTGAAAAATCATCCATAAAGATCTCCATACAATGCTCTAATAACTTACCAAATATACTTACCATGCATCGCTGAAACGTTCCTGGAGCGTTGCAGATTCCAAATGACATCCGTCTGTAGGCAAATGTGCCAAAGGGACAAGTGAAGGTAGTCTTCTCTTGATCCTCTAGGTCTATACAAATATGGAAGTAGCCTGAATACCCATCCAAGAAGTAGTAATGGGACTTCCCTGCAAGTCTCTCAAGCATCTGATCAATAAAAGATAAAGGGAAGTGATCTTTCCTCGTGACTGTGTTGAGCTTCCTGTAATCAATGCATACTCTCCATGAATTCTTGACTCGGGTGGGCACTAATTCATTACTTGCATTTTCCACCACTGTAACTCCAGATTTCTTGGGCATCACATGTATGGGACTAACCCACTAACTATCAGAAATGGGGTAAATGATACCTGCCTGTAGTAGTCGAGTCACCTCTTTCTTAACAACATCCAAAATGAGTGGATTTAGTCTCCTTTATGGCTGCCTCACTGGTTTAATATTTTCTTCCAAAAAGATCTTGTGCATGCAAATAGCTGGGCTAATACCTGGTATATCTGATAAAGTCCACCCAATAGCTTTCTTGTGCTGCCTCAGGACTTGCAATAATTTCTCTTCTTGCTCTGGATCCAAATAATGAGCAATGATAACTGGAAAATTCTGCTCCTCTCCAAGAAAAACATACTTTAAATGATCTGGTAGTGGCTTAAGCTCAATCTGGCCCTGCTCAGAAGGTATGAGTGATCCTTGGGGCTCTGTGCAATCCCCTACACTATCACACCTAAACTCTGAATCCTCTGAAATGTCAATAGAAATAGGTGATCCTTGGGGCTTTGTGCAATCCTCTACACCTAGAAAATCTGAAATATCCTCAGCCTCTGTAACAACGACAACCTCAGCCTCCTCTGAAATACCAACTCCTCTGGAAACATCAAATGAAACACCCTCAGCAAGTATATCTGCATCCTCCAACTCCTCTAGAATACCAATGCTCATAATGGAGTGATCCTCTCTAGGGTGCTTCATGGCGTCAAAAATGCTGAATTGAACTACCGTGTCCCCAATTTCCATGGAAAGTGTGCCAGCATAAACATCTATCTTTGTTCTCGCAGTCTTTAAAAACGGTCTCCCTAGGATGAGTGGGGATCTGTGTGCAAGGTAGTCTCCCTCCATATCCAAAATGTAAAAATCAGCAGGAAATATCAGCTCTTTTACCTTTACCAACACATCTTCAATGATACCGGCTGGATGATTGAGAAAATTGATAATATAGGGTTGAAATGATTGAGAAAATTGTTGAAAATTTTGCTGAGAACTTGGTTGAAATGGTTGAGAATTATAGCTCTGAAAATTCTGGGGTTGAGACTGAAATTGTGGTTGAGAGAGCTGAAATGGTGTGGGCTGGAAATTCGGTATTGGGGGCTGAAAACCTTGGTTGAATGGCTGAAATCCCTGCTGTGAGAACTGATTTTGTGGCTTAGATGATTGATATTGTTGCTGAAAACTCAAATTTCTTTGAAACCCTTGCTGAAAATTTGGATTTCCTTGGAAAGGTGTCTGATTTTGTTGGTAGGGTTGCTGAAATTGCTGATTTGGTTGTTGAAATGGCTGAAATTGTTGTTGACCTTGCTGAACTTGCTGAAAATTTGGTTGGGGCTGTTGTGATGGGTTTTGCTGATAAAAAGAGTTGTCATACTTCAAGTTTGGATGATCCCTCCAACCCGGATTATATGTAGATGAGTAGGGGTTGTTTTTGGCTTGGAATTATCCCCTAGTCAATGTAGCTAATGTTTCATCTTGTTGGAGGTTAGGACATAGATCTGAGTTGTGGTCTTGGCTTGAACAAATACTGCATAACCTCATCACTTGGCTTGAAGGTGGTGCTACTGAGAAATTCTGATTTTGACTCACATTGCTCAGAGCCATTTGCTTCACCAGAGAGGTAAGCTCCATCAAAGAATTCTTGATTTCTTTTTGCTCATTTGATACCATCTGAACTTCATTGACTCCTCTGGTGGACAAAGCTCTACTCCCAAATTTCTGTGAGTTTTCTGCCATATTTGAAATTAACTCTCTAGCTTGATCTGATGTTTTGTTAACTAGGGCTCCTCCCGCTGCAGCATCTATCATGATCCGATTCATCTAGAGAAGACCCTCATAAAAATACTGAATGAGTAGCTGCTCACTAATCTGATGCTGTGGGCAACTAGAGCAAAGTTTGTTGAACAATTCCCAATGTTAGTGATATGAGAGAAGTGTCCTAAGCAATCGCCTTATGATTATAATCATTTATTCTAATAAATGAATATTCACTATTTGAGTATACATGTTTGTGTATTTGATTGAGATCTTAAACTCATTTATTGAATGTCCGCAATACAATTCACAGCATGAGAGAATTTGTGATGAATTCACAACTAGTGATTATCTCTACATGTGCAATTGTGAAGTATTGAAATTGTCCCTAGTCGATGAATTGATAAATACAGACACTATCAATTCTATTGAGACTAGCATGGGTTATTCTCTAATCAGCTGATTCTCACTGGCTGGTGACATTGAGATGTCCGGAGATAAACATGAATGCTAGTTAAGGGAACTAGTTCATTGGAGTGACTGGCTGTAAAATTTCATATGGTAGTCTACATATAGATATGTCAGTGAAGTTCTTACTGCAGCTTAAGTGCGATGTTCCTTTGACTTGCGGTGTTCAAGTCATCTTGGTCATGAAGACTTATACTTTGACATCTTAAGCAAGCATCTCCAAGGAGGTGTGGACCCAGGATGATTGAGTATAAGCCGAAGTGCCCGAAGATGTTTGAACAGCCTACAAAGGATTCACCACTCCTTGCGAGGAGATGTATACCCGAGGCCTATCGTCGGATTGTTACTCGAAGCCTCTGGCCAGAGCATGACATGTTCAGAGTATGAATCTCTTAAATACATGAGAGTAATTAGAATCCGTAGGACGAGAAAACATTACTTGGGCTAGGTGTGACGTAGTCAGCCTAGTGGGGATTGACACACATAGACCATGTCCTGAACCAAGTGGGTATAAGATGGTGAAGGGAATGGGGCACGATTCATTATAACTGCTGAAGGGTTTCAGAATTATTTCTGAGGTCAACCATTGATCTTTTGTTTATTGGGGATCATGATGTACTACTAAGTGTCACTCATGATCGTTCTATAATTGATTAATTATAGACGGCCAACATAAATCGAAAGCCTATTTAGTCACACGCACTACGAGTAATCCGAGGGATTTAAAATAAGTTGAAAATTGGATTTTCCAATCAAGAGAGATTAAGTTTGGTTGAGCCAAACGATAAGTCGAATCTGAATTTTTCAGAGATGCATCGGAAGCGTAAAATGGCTAAGTCTTTTGAAGACTTAATAGATGAATTAAATAAGTTTAATTCATTGGGGCTTGGCTTGGATGGGCCGGCCAAAGAGGGCCTCCATCCTCTTTGCTTGGCCGGCCACAACAAAGGGAGAGAACCAAGTTTTTGGTTCAATTTATAAAATAAACCAAGTGTGGTTTGTTTTATAAAATTATGGATGATATAAATTTTTATATAATTAACCAAAGTTTGGTTTATTTTTCATAGAAATTAAAATGAACCATAGATTGGTTTATTTTATAAAATCAATCATGGATTGATTTACCATGATAAGGAAATTTATTCTATAGAAGAGAAGAGACTTGATTGATTTTTATCATGAATTGAAATATGATTTTAACCATGATATAAAATCAAACTTGGCATGATGGAATAAGTTATTCCATATTTGAGAGGCTTGATGGTTGAGAGGCCACTATATAAAGGACCCAAGGCAAGACTTGGGTAATAATCAAAGAGACGAAGGCATAGGCTCATTCCCTCTCTTTCTCTCCTTCTCTTCTCCCCTTCTTGCCGTGCGCCAACCAGCCCCAAGAAGGAGCACCAGCCGGCCATCCTTTTGTGGTTAGTCTTCCGACTTCTCTCTTGGTTTTTCTCGTCGCGTTCTCGAAGAATCTAGTAGTTCTCGAGAACACGAAACTCGTGGCTTTGCGAAGTCATCCCGAAGATACTCGGCGTGGACGCGAATAGAGGCGGAGCTTCCAAGGGACGCTTACGGTTGGATCTCGTCCCTTCCTTCGAGTTACGCGAGGTAATACGTAAATTAGTTTACGTTTCTGTAAAATTTTAAATATATGATTATGTCTACACAAGATAAAATTGCATGCTTAAATGTGTGGTTAAATAATTTGAGAAATTATTTATGCTAAACCTTCCGCTGCACGTAATTAATTTTAAAATTACGAACCCGCATCCATGTCAACATGCACCCGGTCCCAACAGTGGTATCAGAGCCGAGGTTTGTGTTCGACATAATCATATAATTGTTTTGCGGAAAGCTTTATCATGATCTCAATTTTGGAAAATTTTTCAATTATGGAAACTTTCCAATTATGGTAAATTTTCGATTTAGGAATTTCAAAGTTTGGAAATCCTCATGAAATTTCGCAAACTTTTGAAATATCTCTGTTTCTTAAATTTTATGATAATTGTGAAAACTTTCCATTTTTGGAAACTTTCCAATTTTGGAAATTTCATATTTTGGAAAATTTTTCAATTTTGGAAAAACGTAAGTTTTCTTTGTACCAGAAACTTACAATTATTCTAAAAACCTTTTATTTTTGGAAACTTTCCATTTATGGAAAGCTCGTAATTTTCGGTACTTTCTTTCAAGAAAGTCTAGACAAATTATGGGAATATTAATTGACATTTAAATTCATAATTGGAAATTAAATTATTTACAAAATTCTTTATTTTGATTTGAGCCTCGGAGAGCCATCCAATTTAAAGTTAGTTGTTATAATTAAATTTCCTAAATTGAATTTAAACTGTCAAATTCTTATTTTGGATTGAGCCTCGGGGAGCCGTCCAAATTAAGTTATTGATATTATTTTCCATAAATAAAATATGTGATCAAATCTTGGAAATTTTTGAGGTAATTCTCAAATGCTAATTTCCTTATTTGATTTATGAGGTGATGCTCTTACATATTATTGTCTCCAAAATTAATTAGGAAAATTGTTTCCTATAGAGTATATTTCCTTAAATAAGATTTTCATGAAAATAATATGTGGTTGAATTAAGGGAATCTGTCTCTTAATTTAATAAGATTTGATTTAGAGAAATCAAAGTCTTAAAATATTATTTCGAAATTGATT
>JAGFNQ010005265.1:59291-88998 GCA_024364735.1 Boesenbergia rotunda
TACAGAGACACCTAGTCTAGACCACAACCAATAACTCATAATGATGAGCTATCAGTTGAACCTAAAACAACACCACTTCTTCGTAGGTCTGAAGGACACGCAATATTCCAGAGAGATACAGATTTCTCATAAGTGAATCGAAGACGTGTTACTCATTAGCGATGACGAACCTATCAGTTATGAAATGTTCTGAAAATTCAGAAAGGGATAAATGGCTTGAAGCCATGAAGTCGGAAATGGATTCCATGTACGAAAATCAAGTATGGGACTTGGTTAACCCACCTGAAGGGATTAAGCCCATAGGGTGCAAGTGAGTTTTCAAGAAGAAAATCGACATGGAAGGTAATGTCGTTTCCTTTAAGGCTAGATTAGTGGCAAAAGGATATCGTCAGAAACAAGGAATTGATTATAACGAAACATATTCGCCAGTAGCTATGCTTAAATCCATTCGGATGCTCCTGGCCATAGCAGCTCATTATAATGATGAGATATGGCAAATGGATGCGAAAATAACTTTCCTTAATAGAAACCTGCTTGAGGATGTATACATGATACAACCTGAAGGTTTCACATCGGTTGATAAAACCAAAGTATGCAAGCTTCGACGATCCATATATGGATTAAAGCAAGCATCCAGGAGCTGGAACATTCGTTTTGATGAGACAATCAAAGAGTTTGATTTTTCACAAAATCCTGATGAACCTTGTGTGTACAAGAAGGTTAGTGGGAGTGCAGTCGTATTCCTAGTGTTATATGTCGATAACATATTACTTATAGGAAACGATATATCAGTCTTATAGTCAGTTAAAATTTGGTTGTCCAAAACTTTCTCCATGAAAGACCTGGGAGAAGCAACCTATATCCTTGGGATTAGAATCTATAGAGATAGATCAAAACGGTTGCTTGATCTTTCGCAGTCTACATATATAGACCGAGTACTAAATAGGTTTAGCATGTCGGAATCCAAGAAAGGTTACCTTCCCATCAGGCATGGAATCAACCTTTCAAAGTCTATGTGTCCGCGCACAGAAGACGAGAGGATTTGCATGAATAAGATACCTTATGCATCCGTGATAGGATCTATCATGTATGCTATGTTATGTACTAGGCCCGATGTATCGTATGCTCTGAGCGTCACGAGCAGATACCAGTCTGATCCAGGAATGAATCATTGGGCGGCTGTCAAGACAATCCTTAAGTACTTAAGAAGAACTAAGGATATGTTCCTAATATATGGAGAAGGAGATATGGTAATACGTGGGTATACAGATGTCAGTTTCCAGAAAGATAAGGATGACTCCAAATCTCAGTCTGGATACGTATTTACTTTGAATAGAAGTGCAATAAGTTGGAAGAGTTCCAAGCAAGACACTGTAGTGGATTCTACCACGGAAGCGGAATACATTGCGGCTTCGGAAGCAGCAAAAGAAGCAGTCTGGATCAAGAAGTTTGTCTCGGAACTTGGTGTGGTTCCAACCATTGATAAAGCAATATCGGTTTACTGCGACAACAATGGAGCTATTGCACAAGCAAAGGAACCAAGGTCTCATCAGCGATCCAAACACGTGCTTCACCGCTATCATTTGATCAGAGAGATTATAAGTAGGAATGATATACAAATTAAGAAAATTTCCACTGAAAGGAATTTAGCGGATCCTTTAACTAAGGCCTTACCTCAAAGAAAGATTGAGGGTCATGTTAGAGCCTGTGGTATTGGATACCATAGCGATTGGCATTAGGCCAAGTGGGAGTTTGTTAGTAATATGAGAAAAGTGTCCTAAGGCAATCGCCTTATGATTGTAATCATTTACTTTGATAAATGAATATTCACTATTTGAGTATACATGTTTGTGTATTTTATTGAGACTTTAAACTCATTTACTGAATGCCCGCAATACAATTCACAGCATGAGAGAATTTGTGATGGATTCACAACTAGTGATTATCTCTACATGTGCAATTGTGAAGTATTGAAATTGTCCCTAGTCGATGAATTGATAAAAATGGACACTATCAATTCTGTGGAGACTAGCATGGGTTATTCTCTAATCAGCTGATTCTCACTGGCTGGTGACATTGGGATGTCCGGAGATAAACATGAATGCTATTTAAGGGAACTAGTTCATTGGAGTGACTAGCTGTAAAACTTCATATGGTAATCTACACATAGATATGTCAATGAAGTTCTTACTACAGCTTAAGTGTGATGTTCCTTTGACTTGCGATGTTCAAGTCATCTTGGTCATGAAGACTTATACTTTGACATCTTAAGCAAGCATCTCTAAGGAGGTGTGGACCCAGGATGGTTGGGTATAAGCCGAAGTGCCCGAAGATGAACAGCCTACAAAGGATTCACCACTCCTTGCTAGGGGATGTATACCCAAGGCCTATCGTCGGATTGTTACTCGAAACCTCTGGCCAGAGCATGACATGTTCAGAGTATGAATCTCTTAAATACATGAGAGTAATTAGAATCCGTAGGACGAGAGAACGTTACTTGGGCTACGTGTGACGTAGTCAGCCTAGTGGGGACTGACACATATAGACCATGTCCTGAACCAAGTGGGTATAAGATGGTGAAGGGAATGAGGCACGATTCATTAGAGCTGCTGAAGGGTTTCAGAATAATTTCTGAGGTCAACCGTTGATCTTTCGATTAATTGGGGATCATGATGTACTACTAGGTGCCACTCATGATCGTTCTATAATTGGTTAATTATAGACGGCCAACATAAATCGAAAGCCTATTTAGTCACACGCACTACGAGTAATCCGAGGGATTTAAAACGAGTTGAAAATTGGATTTTCCGATCAAGAGAGATAAGTCAAATCTGAATTTTCAGAGACACATTGGAAGCATAAAATGGCTAAGTCTTTTGAAAACTTATTGGACGAATTAAATGAGTTTAATTCGTATGATTTCGGCCTGGGTTTGGTCGGCCAAAGAGGGTCCCCACCCTCTTTGTTTGACCGACCACATCAAAAGGGGAGAACCAAATTTTTTGGTTCAAATTTATAAAATAAACCGCGCGTGGTTTGTCTTATAAAATTATGGATAAAGAAATTTGAATAAAGAAATTTATATAAAAAATTTATTTTTCATGGAAATTAAAATAAACCTTGGATTGGTTTATTTTATTTTATAAAATCAATAATGGATTGATTTACCATGATAAAAAAACTTATATAAAGAAATTTATATAAAGAAATTTATATAAAGAATTTTCTTTCCATAAAAAAAATGGGAGACATGGTTGTTTTTATTATAAATTGAGTTATAATAAAAACTTGGCATAACGGAATAATTCATGGGAAAAATTTATAAGATAAATTTCTTATGAAAAATTTATTCTGTTAAGAGGAGACTTAGCGATTAAGAGGCTACTATATAAAGGTACCAAGGCAAGGCTTGGAAATTAATCGAAGAGATCAAGGATTCTTACCTAGCCTCTCTCCCTCTCCTTCTCTCCCTCTCCCTCCTCTAGTGGCGCCGGCCCTAGAGGCCTTCCCTTTGGTTGCCGTGAGCCTCCTCCATAGAGAAGCTACCGAAGAAGAAGAAGAAGCGGGCGCAACTCCTTCCTTCCTCCCGGAATCTTGATTCCGTTCTTCGTTTGGTGGTTAGTCTTTCCATCTCTCTCTTGGTATTCTTGTCGTGCCTTTGGAGAATCTAGTAGTTCTTGTCGGCACGAAACTCGTGGCTTTGCGAAGTCATCCCGAAGAAAACTCGGCGTGGACGCGAATAGAGGCGGAGCTTCCAAGGGACGCTACGGTTGGATCTCGTCCCTTTCTACGAGTTACGCGAGGTATTAAGTAAATTAGTTTACTTTTTGCAAAATTTTAAATGTATGATCATGTCTCCATAACATAAGGTTGCATGCTAGATACGTGGTTAAAATAATTTGAGAAATTATTTATGCTAAACCTTCCGCTGCACATAATTAAATTTTAAAATTACGAACCCGTATCCATGTCAACATGCACCCGGTCCCAACAGTTCCTAGCTTGGAGGGCTAGGTTGAAGTCCCGGTGAGTGAGACTGGGCATGGAGTCTTGGTCTGAGGGACCAAGCATGAGCAGAGAAGGGCTGGAGGCTTGTTCTCGTGACTTGGAGTGGATGTGACCTTGTCTGGATCGGTCTGGTGACCGATCAGGGAAGTTGGCATGGTGTTCCCTCGTGGATCAGTCTGGTGACCGATCCAGCGATGACTGATCGGTCCGGTGACCGATCAGGGAGCACACAGTGACCTTGTTGGGCTACTGATCGACTCCTGATCGGTCTGGTGACCGATCAGGGAGCATACAATCCACTTACTACTTGGCTCTTGATCGGTCTGGTGACCGATCATGGAGCATACAGTGGGTTTTGGGAACCTTACTGCTTGGCCCCTGATCGGTCTGGTGACCGATCAGAGATACTGTTCAGATCGTTCTGGTGAACGATCAATTGTCGCGGAGTTCTCCTTATAACCGATCAGGCTGGAGCCTGATCGATCGGAGAGCTCCCTGATCGGTCTGCTGACCAATCAGGGCAAACCTGATCGGTCTGGTGTCCGATCAGGCTCTTGTGGCTGCGAAAGCTGGGAGTCCCAGCAAAGCTGTGGATCGGTCCGGTGACCGATCCATGAGCCCCGGATCGGTCCGATGACCGATCACTTTAATTCAAACGCGCTGTTAGACGCTCTGATCACGTTTGATCACATCTGCTATCTCTGCTTTAACTACTGAGTATTTGATTCTCTGTTGATTTGCTGCCCTAATGAGCTGCTAAGTGTGCAGGTGATTCAGGGATCATCCAAGGGAAGTCAAACAAAGGCTTTTGATACATCAGGTTTGACAGGGATCCATCTCAGGTTGCAACGGATGCTGGTGCTGTTGGAGCTGTTGACTGGGGCTCATCTGAGGGAAGCTCAGGGAGACCAGGGGAGCTCAGTGGTAGGTGGGCAGTTACAGGTGAGCAGCTGGGAGCTGCAGAGAGATGGCTGTGACCTGGCGATCAGTGGGAGGGACTTAAGCGCTTGGTGGCAAAGAAGTCTCAACAACTCTGTAACAAAGAACACTCTGTTTTTGCTCAATCATGTGTGTGCTCTAGCGAAGACTTTGATCCATCTCTTGAGCAAGCAACTGTGAATCTGAAGCAACCTTCTGTTACTTGAGCACTTGGGAAGAAACAAGGAGCTTGGCAAGTCTATCATCGAAAGACACGAAGAAGGGAGTTCTTGCGTGAGATCTGTGCTGAGTGGAGCTCGATGAGGAGTTCGCTTGTGTTCTTGTGATTCTTAGTGCTCAGTAAGATTCCTTCTTGTGTTTCCTGTACTTAATACTTCATTCATCTTGAAACGCTATGGAGAGGTTACTCCACCGAGAAGGAGGTTGCATTCTATCCGAATTTTTCGGGGCTTGATCTGCCGACGATCAAGGGATCACCCACCTTAAGGGCACGCCAAGGAGTAGGGGCAAGTTATCCCCGAACCTTGTAAACGATCCTTGTTAGCATTTTGGTTTGCTCTACATTTCTGCACATTTCTGTTTGTTTTCTTTGTTTCCGTTGCCTAACCTCTGAAGTGCAGAGAAATCTCAAAAACTGCTAAGTTTTAAGTGTTTGGCTACATTCACCCCCCCTCTCTAGCCATCTAAGTTCCAATAAGTGGTATCAGAGCTTGGGGCTCTGTTTAAGCGGCTTAACATCCGAGAGTCAACGATAATGGCGTTGAGAGAAGGATTTAGCACTACCCGACCTCCCTTCTTCGATGGATCAGATTTTCAATATTGGAGATCGAAGATGGAGTACTATCTCAAGATGAACATCAACACATGGTTCGCTGTGAAAGAGGGTTTTTCCCCTCCAAATGATGATGAAGGAAAAGCATTGGAATCTTGGTGTTGGTCGGCTGAGCAAACCAGGAAAAGTGAAGCCGACGCGAAGGCGGTGGTGACTTTGCAATGTGGCATGAACAAAGATCAACTCATCAAGGTTGGTTCCTTTACAAGTGCAAAGGAGTTGTGGAATAAATTTATCAAACTCCATGAGGAAACCCGAGACTCGAGAATTGCCAAGAGGGATTTGTTCCTCAACCAACTCCAAAACCTCTCCATGAAGGAGAGTGAAACGGTGAGTGAACTTCATAGTAGGTTCAAAGAAGTCCTCAACGGTCTTCATTCCATTGATGAAAAGGTCGAGAACCGCGACCTTGTAAGGTATGTGTTAAAAGCTTTTCCAAGGAATGCTTTGTGGTCATCCATGGTGGATGCCTACAAAGTTTCTAAGGATTTATCAATTGTAAAATTAGATGATCTATTTTGTGAAATAGAGCTTAATGAAATGGCTAACAAAGGCCCCAAGGAGAAGGGGATTGCCTTAGTTGCAGGGGAAAGGACCAACAAGAAGAAGAAGAAGGAGAAGAAGAAGGAGAAGGAAGTCTCATCATCTTTATCCTCATCCGAGTCCGATTCCGAGGAGGATCGCAGTGGGTCTTCTTCCTCCAAGATGGCAAATTTTGTTAGAAGGATGATGAGAAAGAGTCGGTGCTTTAAGGGTAAAGGTAACCCTAGTGAAGTTAAGATTGATAAGTCTAATATTACTTATTATGAATGTAGTAAGAAAGGACACTTCAAGAAGGACTGCCCAAAGCTCAAGAAGAAGGAGAATAAACCCAAGAAGAAGAAGAAGGCCTTGAAGGCCACATGGGATGAATCCTCCTCAAGTTCATCCGAAGAGGAGAAGGATGAGAAGAGTACACGCCATGTGGCACTCATGGCAATGGGAGAGGAGAGCAGTGATGAATCAACGGACTCCTCAAACGCGGCTTCATCATCTTCGGATGATGAAGAGGTAATCACTCCCAAACTAGATAAATGCTATAGGACTATTGCATGTTTAACCGATTTGTAGAAAAAGTCAAAAGTAAAAGTTAAATCATTGAAAGTAGAGGTTGAACAGTTGAAATCCTCTAAGGATGAGGATATTGACGATTTACATGTAGAGATGCTAGAAGATGAAAACAAATCATTGAAGAGTAAGGTTGAGAGACTCAAGAGTGTTCTTGAGAAATTCTCAACAAGCTCAAAGACTCTAGACATGATTTTGAATGCCCAAAGGGCAGTCTACAATAGGGCCGGTATTGGTTACCGACCCAAAATGTCTAGGATTGGTGTTCGACAATTTAAGACTCCTAGGGTTTAAAGGAAAGTGGTCAAGGCCTGGGTGCCTAAGTCTTGCTTAGTAGGTGCTTTAGGTCCTAAGATTTGAGTACCTAAATCTTCTATTTTTCGAATTGTGTAGGTTGTGATTGAGGAGGAGCATCTATCAACTTGGTTCGTTGATAGTGGGTGCTCCAAATACATGACCGGTGATAGATCCCTATTTACCACCCTTCAAAGAAAAAGTAGAGGTAATATTTCCTTTGGTAACAATGGTAGTCTTAAGGTCATAGGAATAGGAGACATTCAAATATCCGAATGTCTTAGGATTAAGAATGCCCTTCTAGTCAAGGGGATGACATTTAATCTCCTAAGTGTCAGTCAATTGTATGATGTGGGTTACACAATTGATTTCCAATCAAGTCAATGTCTAGTTAGACAACATGACAACTTTGACACGGTACTAGTAGGCACAAGAGTAGATAACATTTACCAAGTTTCCTTTAAAAGTGCTACTAATGCTTTTGCTAAGTGTTTCATGTTAAGAGAAGATGAGTCCACCCTTTGGCACCGGAGACTAGCACACGTGAACATAAAGAATATCCGGAAGTTAGCCAACAAGGGATTAGTTCGTGGCTTGCCAAGCATCAAGTATGAAAAGGACAAACTTTGTGATGCATGTCAAATGGGTAAGCAAACAAAATCTACACATAATGGTAAAAGCACTGTAAGTACTTCTACCGCATTGGTTTTACTTCACATGGACTTGTTTGACTGTAGCACTATTATATCCTTGAATGATAGTAGATATTGTTTTGTTATCATTGATGATTTTACAAGATTTACATGGACCTATTTTCTAAAATATAAGGACCAAACCTTAGATATTTTTATTTATTTTTGTAGAAGAGTTGAAAATAAAAAATCATCAACAATTAAAACAATAAGAAGTGATCATGGAGGCGAATTCCAAAATCAAAGATTTTTAGAGTTCTGTCAAGATAGAGGGTATAAACACGAGTTCTCTACTCCTAGAACACCACAACAAAATGGTGTTGAGGAGAGGAAGAATCGGGTCTTACAAGAGGCTGCACGGAGCATGCTCAATGAGTACTCATTACCAAGGTACTTGTGGGCCGAAGCTGTGAACACAGCTTGCTACATGCAAAACCGAGTCCTCATCCATAGATTCTTAGGAAAGACTCCCCATGAACTTTGGTTTGGAAAACCACCTACAGTTAAACATCTTAAGGCGTTTGGTTGTAAGGTGTTTATTCTAAACACCAAGGACCACCTTGGAAAGTTCACAGCAAAAGCTGATGAAGGGATACTGGTCGGGTACTCCCTCATTAGCAAAGCTTACTGAGTCTATAACAAGAAGTCTAGATTAGTTGAAGAGTCTTCTAATGTTGTTTTTGAAGAAATTCCAAAAGCAAATGATCAACCAGAAGATGTCGATGGAGTTCAATTCGAACTTAGGAAAGTAAGTTTGGATGGAAGTCCAAGTGTTGTAGATGGTGGTGATGAGTCTGATGACGGTGAACCTAGACAACCCATAGATCATCCGGATCCTGAGGCTGAGCTTGTGTTTAGTGACACCATTCAAGAAGCACCACCAACACCAAGGCAAACTAGGTTAGCCTCTAGCCATCCCCAAGACCAAATTGTTGGAGACATCCATCATGGGGTTAGGACTAGATCATTCTTTAGGAATGAGGCTAATGAAGTTGCCCTAATTTCTGAAATTGAACCTAGAAAAATTTACGAAGCATTAAATGACCCCGATTGGATCATTGCCATGCAAGATGAACTAGGTCAATTCGAAAGAAGTCAAGTTTGGGACTTAGTCCCTAGACCTAAGAAGGCCACCATTATTGGAACCAAATGGGTCTTCAAAAATAAATTGAACCATAAGGGAGAAATCATAAGAAACAAGGCACGCTTAGTAGCCAAGGGCTACACTCAAGTCGAAGGCCTTGATTATGATCAAACCTATGCTCCCGTGGCACGATTAGAGTCCATCCGATTGATGCTTGCATTTGCAGCACATCGAGGTTTCAAATGGATATCAAATCGGTCTTTCTAAATGGTTTAATAAGAGAAGAGGTTTATGTCGAACAACCTCCGGGGTTTGAGATTACCGAATTCCCAAACCACGTGTTCAAGCTTAAGAAGGCGCTCTACGACCTTAAACAAGCACCCTGAGCTTGGTATGAGCGGTTGTCGACATTTCTAATTGAAAAAGGTTTTGTTAGAGGACAAATAGACCCTACACTATTTCTACGAAGAGATGGTGATAATATATTTATAGCCCAAGTGTATGTCGATGACATAATTTGTGGCTCAAACAATAAGGGTTATTTAAATGAATTTATTGGACACATGGAGAGTGAAGTTGAAATGAGTCTAGTGGGAGAGTTGACTTTCTTCCTTGGACTTGAAATCAAGCAAACTCGTGACGGAATCCATGTGTACCAATCAAAGTACACTCAAGAGATGCTCCGAAAATTTAATATGAGTGATTCAAAAGAGGTAACCACTCCCATGGATTAAGTCGGAAGCAACATTGTGTTGCTCTCTCCACGACCGAGGCAGAATATATCGCCATGGGAGAGAGTGTATCGCAATTTTGTGGATGATTCATACACTAGAGGACTATGGATTAACCTACAAGGGTGTGCAAGTGTTGTGTGACAACATTAGCACAATAAACCTAACAAAGAATCCAGTCCATCATTCTAGGACCAAGCATATTGAAGTGCGTCACCATTTCATTAGAGATCATGTTGCTAGAGGAAACATTGTACTCTCACATGTAGAGTCCAAATCAAATCTAACGGATATTTTCACTAAACCACTTCCCGAGAATGAATTTAGTTTCTTACAAAGGGAATTGGGAATGTGTCGTGCTTCATAGAACTAAAAAGCATTCAAAACCCTTCATGATCAATTCAATTGTTGGGAACAATTGGGTAACTTGGGAACATCTCACACAAACTATAAGGTTTACCAAAACGTTTTTGTTTGCTATAAATGGGGTGAGATGCTAGGATCAACTTGATTTCTCAAAATGTTAATGCATCACTTGAGAAATTAGGTTGACGAGACAATAATCACTATGTTGACCAAGTATGAGGAAAACCAATGCATAACACATGTGTACTTGGCTCCATGATCATACTTGGACATTCCAATCAAGGAAACTTGATTGGAGACTTTTTCTTGATACAAACTTGGTTGAAAATTGATTGAATGTTTGTGATTGAATTTGACTACACTTGGGTGGAGCAAATTGACTTGTTAGACTCATAAGGACCTTTGATCCTTGGTAAAGGATCAATAATAGTCAAGGGATCACTTCCAAGATCGATAATTTTCATCTGATCTTATCAGAAATTGATAGGGAGTCAGAAACTGAAATTTCAGATCATATCAGGAAAATTCAGGGAGCCTGATCGGTCACCGGACCGATTAGGAGTATGTCTGATCGGTCCAAGGGATCGATCCAGCTATTTCGCGAGAAAATGCCAAAATCTCACTGTGTTGGCCTGGATCGGTCCATAGACCGATCTTGCCCCCTGTAGTGATCGGTCCACCGACCGATCAGGAGGCTCACAGAAAACCTCCCGAACCTACTGTTCGCTCCCTGATCGATCGGCAGACCGATCAGGGGCTTGCCTGATTGGTCACCCGACCGATCAGGACCAGGCCAGACCGATCAGGCCGGGGCCTGATCGGTCTGGGCGCTCCCAGATCGAACGGTGATCTGTTTGATCACATTAAATTGTGGTTGGTGGACCGATCCACCAACCTATTAACTCCCTCTAAACCTTACCTTCCCAAGCCCTAGCGCCGAACCCCTCACCCTCCTCTTGCGCGTGAGTTCCTCTTCTCCCCGTGCGTGTGAGTGTTCCTTCGTCCCTGCAACTCTTGCGCCGCGATCTCTTCTCTGCGTTCGACCCTGCGAGTGCGCTCTTCTTCAACCTGGCCAGATCTTCTTCGACTAACCTTCATGGCACCTAAGTAAGCTTGCGTTATGTTTATTTCCTTTCGGCCTAGATCATCACTTTGAAATATTTAGCCTAACCATGTTATCTCTTATTGTGTTTTCTTTTTGTGTTGTGACCCTAGTCTTGCCGTGACTTTCACATGATCAACCTCTATTGATTAAACCTAACTTCATTTGATCATCTTCTATTATGATTCATTTGATCAATGTCTTAAACTTCAAATTCCTTTTCTTGTGTCGTGATTTGATCCATTCGATTTGGTGTCGTGACCTTACCATAACCTTACCCTACTGATTAATCCAAATTCTATGTCTTGATCTTGTGATCATTATTTTGATTAAATTGCCATGATCTATTCCATCCTTTAGAAAATCCACTAAGGGCAAGGAACCCACTCAAGGGTCCTCCAAGGGCAAAGGCCCTTCATCATCCGACTCTTCTCGAAGGCCTCAGCCTTCTTCAAGTTCTCAATTCCCTAACGCTGCTTGTGAGCAAGCATTCTAGTCCTGAACGTTCAAGTTGCTTTCTTGCCGGTCCATTGATGGATCTTTCCTGTCTGAGCATTGTCCCTCCATTATGGAGGTGATTACTTTCAACAACCTCGACTTTCTCCTTTCCCTTGAGCGGACAATCAACTATGATCTCGTGTCTGAATTCTACAATAACTTGCAACAAGGACCTCACGGGGGATTTGATTTCACGACCTAAGTAGCCAAGAGGAATCTTGACTTCTCTTACGACATCTTGGCGGAGTATCTGGGCGGTCGTCGATCGCCTAATTTTTATTCCATCTACCTAGAGATTCCTGACCCTTTATTGGCTCCATTTGCGGGCACCACCCGATGACATATATCAACACTTCTTTAGCCATCCTCAACCAGCTTGTCCTGATGAGTTAGGGCCTGACTTTCCGACCTTTGCGGCCCTCCGTCTTTCCCCTACTGATTACATCTTGTTTAAGATAATCACCAACTGCATTTTGCCGATCACCTCAAAACCCTTAACTGAGATCCGACCCTATCACTGTCTGATGCTTTATGGCATGCATCGCCACCTTGACTTTGACATTATGCAGAGCATCTTTCAGTCGATTATTTCCTATCGAGAGCCAGTCATTGCACTGTGTATATGTCGTTTGGTCACGTCATCACTAACTGGCTTATGTTAGTAGGTGTTGATGTAACCAAGGGTAGGACAGTGCCCATGGTTAAACAGGATTGCCGACTTGGCAGGCGGGCGTTTGCCAAGTCTGACATCATCATCAGGGATCAGGATCGGGCTCTTGTATAGAAGGACGGGCGGGGTCTTGGAGAGCTACATAGGGGCGCACACTTTCAGGCACCGGCAGATGCTGCAGCTCATCAGGAGGCGCCCATACCAGCAGCGGACTATGATTACGAGCCAGATCCAGACATCTGCTGGCAGGTTTCTGAGCTGGAGCTCACTATGCAGCATGATTTCCATGTCTCAGAGCTCTGCTGAGAGGAGGTCCGGTCAGAGTTTCGATCCTTCGATCACCGACTTCACGCAGTGGAGTCCGATGTCTCGGGGATCCGTTCTCTGCAGCAGACATGGTATGACGAGTGGCGCCAGCACACGTTACCTGGATCTGCGCCTTCTGGCAGTGCTGCACCGGGGTCCCTTGTACCTGATGATGACATAGCTGATGACCCCATGCAGGCCGATGACCCCCCCCCGCCGATGATTGATTATGATGGTTCTCTGATCTTATTTTCATGCTTGGTGATTTGACTATTTTGCATATTATGTCTTGATGGTGTAGTTGACTATACTTTGATGCATTGATATGCATCTAACTATTTGTCTGTCTTGGATTTATGCTGTGATGCTGTATGATGCATATGATATCATAACTATTTTCATGTAAAACTTGCTATATTCATGTATGCCTTGCTACATTATGCATTGCTATGCTTATTCTTACTCCAAGTTCATATGATACATATGATTGTTTTGCCATGATTTATATTTATCATATGTTTTCAAAATTAAATTAAATCTTATGTTGTTTGGGAGACTCCTAGGGTTGAGGGGGAGTATGATTAAGCTTAACAACCCGTCTACACCCTTTTCAATGTTTGACAAAGGGGGAGAGTGTGGTTGGTTAAGTTTAGGATGATTATGAGTTTAAATGTTGTTGGGGGAGGATCCTGATTCTCCTACAATTATGAGATTTGAGATAATTGGATTCAAATCCATAAACTTAAAATCGGGTTGTCAAACAACAAAAAGGGGAAGATTGTTGATGCAGTCTGACCCTGATTGTTGTTTTGGTGTTGACACCGATTTTAGTTTAGATTGATGAGATGATTTGGATTGAGTCCTGGTCATGGACTAGGCATACCTAGTGGGACTAGGGGTGATGAAACCGTAGCTTGGAGGGTCAGATCCTAGCATGAGAAGCTAGGTGGATGAAATCCTAACTTGGAGGGTTAGGTGAGAGAAAGTCCTAGCTTGGAGGGCTAGGTGTGAAAATTCCTAACCTGGACGGTTAGGTGTGGAAAAGTCCTAGCTTGGAGGGCTAGGTGTGAAAATTCCTAACCTGGAGGGTTAGGTGTGGAAAAGTCCTAGCTTGGAGGGCTAGGTATGAAAATTTCTAACTCGGAGGGTTAGGTGATGAAACCCTGGCTTGGTGGGTCAGGTCCTAGCCTGGAGGGCTAGGTTGGATGAAATCCTGGCTTGGAGGGTCAGGTCCTAGCCTGGAGGGCTAGGTGGATGAAACCCTGGCTTGGAGGGTCAGGTCTTAACTTGGAGGGCTAGGTTGGATGAAATCCCGGCTCAGAGGGCCAGGTCTTAGCTTGGAGTGCTTGGTTGAAGTCCCGGTGAGTGAGACTGGGCATGAAGTCTTGGTCCGAGGGACCAAGCACGAGTCAGAGAAGGGCTGGAGGCTTGTTCTCGTGACTTGGAGTGGATGTGACATTGCCTGGATCGGTTTGGTGACCGATCAGGGAAGTTGGCACGGTGTTCCCTCGTGGATCGGTCTGGTGACCGATCCAAAGATGACTGATCGGTCTGGTGACCGATCAGGGAGCATACAGTGACCTTGTTGGGCTACTAATCGACTCCTGATCGGTCTGGTGACCGATCAGGGAGCATACAGTCCACTTACTGCTTGGCTCCTCATCAGTCTGGTGACCGATCAGGGAGCATACAGTGGGTTTTGGGAACCTTACTGTTTGGCTCCTGATCGGTCTGGTGACCGATCAGAGATACTGTTCAGATCGTTCTGGTGAACGATCAATTGTCACGGAGTTCTCCTTATAACCGATCAGGCTGGAGCCTGATCGGTCGGAGAGCTCCCTGATCGGTCTGCTGACCGATCAGGCTCTTGTGGCTGCGAAAGCTGGGAGTCCCTGCAAAGCTGTGGATCGGTCCGGTGACCGATCCATGAGCCCTGGATCGGTCCGATGATCGATCACTTTAATTCAAATGCGCTGTCAGATGCTCTGATTGTTGGAACTCGGATGGCTAGAGAGGGGGGGGGGGTGAATATAGCCAAACACTTGGACTTTGCGCTTTTCAAATTTCTGCACTCAAACTTTTAGTAGCACAGCGGAAGTAGTAAAAACAGAATATGCAGAAAACTAAACCCTAAACTATGAGCAAACACAAGAACGCTAACAAGAGGATTTACAAGGTTCGGGGATAACTTGCCCCTAATCCTTGGCGTGCCCTTAAGATGGGCGATCCCTTGATCGTCGGTAGATCAAGCCCCGGAGGATCCGGATAGAAAGCAACCTCCTTCTCGGTGGAGTAACCTCTCCACTGCGTTTCAATCAAAGATAAAGTTTTAAGAACAATGAAACACAAGAAAGATCTTACTTAGCACTTAGCACAGACAAGAACACAACAAGCTTCTTCCGAGCTCCACCCAGCGACGATCTCACGCAAGAACCCCTTTCTTCATGTCTTCTCGCTGTTGGACTCAAAGCCTCTTGTTCCTTCCTCCAAGTGCTCAAGCAAGGGATGGTTGCTTCAAAGATCACAGTAGCTTTCTCAAGAGAGGATGATCAGCCAAGAGCACAAGCACGCAACAAGAAATCACAGCAGAAAACCAAGGCAACCCAAGTTCTGTTGAAGCAAGAGTTCTGCATTGCACTTCTTCACCACGCTGCTTATCCACTCTCCACTAGCGCCAGGTCAACATCCCACTGCAGCCTCCAGCTGCACTCCTGCAACCACCAGCCACCACTGAGCTCTTCTGGACTCCCTGAGCTTCCCTCAGACCAGCCCCAGTCAGCAGCTCCAGCCAGCGCCAGCGTCCGTTGCAACCTGAGATGGAAAACGGACGAACCTGCTCCAAGGAAAGGTCTCCATTGACTCTCCTTGAGTGTTTTAATCCTTCCCTGTCACCTGCAGCTTAATCAGAGCATTAGCACAACATATCACTCAGTAAATCGAGTATCAGAGGTTAAGCGCAGAGAATCGGATACGTTCAGACGCGATCAGAGCGTCTGACAATGCATTTTGAATTAAAGTGATCGGTCACCGGACCGATCCAGGGCTTGTGGGTCGGTTACCAAACCGATCTACCGCTTGCTGGGACTCCCCAGCTCTCGCGATGACAGAAGCCTGATCGTCACCAGACCGATCAGAGTGAAGCCTGATCGATCACCAGACCGATCAGGTAGCTCCCTGTCTGATCAGGCTCAAGCCTGATCGGTCCACGTCTGAGTGAACAGTAACTGCGAAAATCAAATCCTAAGTCGTGGATCGGTCACCAGACCGTTTAGGAGCTGATCAGCTCGGGAACTCAACTCACTGAGTGCTCCCTGATCGGTCACCAGACCGATCAGAAGCAAGGCAGTGAGGAAGTTGCCTGCTCCCTGATCGGTCACCGGACCGATCAGGAGCCAAGCAACGAGGCAACGACCTGCTCCCTGATCGGTCACCAGACCGATCAGGAACCACACAGTAGGTTCCCAACCTTACTGTGCGCTCCCTGATCGGTCACCAGACCGATCAGTCATTGCTGGATCGGTCACCGGACTGATCCACGAAGGAGTACTGTGCCAAATTCCCTGATCAGTCACCAGATCGATCCAGGGACTCAAACCTAGCCCTCCAAGCTAGGGTTTCATCCACCCTAGCCCTCCAAGCTAGGACTTTTTCACCTAACCCTCCAAGTTGAGAATTTTCACCTAACCCTCCAAGTTAGGACTTTTCACCTAGCCATCCAAGCTAGGACTTTTCACCCAACCCTTTCGAATTAGGACTTTTCCAGACCTAGCCCTCCAAGCTAGGACCTGACCTTCCAAGCCAGGACTTTTTCACCTAACCCTCCAGTTGGGACTTTTCACCTAACCCTCCAAGTTAGGACTTTTCACCTAGCCCTCCAAGCTAGGACTTTTCACCCAACCTTCCGAGTTAGGACTTCTCCACACCTAGCCCTCCAAGCTAGGATTTTTCACACCTAACCCTCTAGGTTAGGATTTTTCACACCTAACCCTCCAGGTTTGAATTTTCCAACACCTAGCTCTCCAAGCTAGGATTTTCCATACCATGCCTAATCCCCGATCAGGACTTAATCATAATCATAATCATCAACCTAAACTAAAATCGATGTCAACACTAAAACAACAATCAGGGTCAGACTGCATCAACAATCTCCCCCTTTTTGTTGTTTGATAACCCGATTTTAAGTTTAGGGATTCTCGATCAATTTTCTCAAATTCAGAATCATAGGGGAATCAGGATCCTCCCCCTACAACATAATCATCCTAAACTTAACCAACTACACTCTCCCCCTTTGTCGAACACCGTAAAGGGTCTAGAGAGGCTGTAAAGTTTAACCATACTCCCCCTCAACCCTAGGGGTATCCCAAAACAACAAAGATGTGATTGATTTTTGATAAACATATGAATACATATGACAAAGATAAGGCATGGCAAAACAAGTATATGTATCATATGGGTAAGGCATCATAATCAAAATCATAAGCATGCATAATAAGGCATACACGCAGATATCATCATATAAACCACTAATAAGCAAAAGATGACAAGATATACATCAAAAACAGCCATAGTGGTAAAACATAAAACATCCAGACAAATAGTGCAATGCAAGTCAATGCATCAAAGTCAATATCACGCCATACCAGGCAATAGTCGGGACGGACAGATCCGTCAAATAGTCAGAAATCACCAAATAAGAACAAAGTGCCATCAATCGTCATCAAGCGTCAGCGGGGGGGGGGGGGGGGTCATCGTCCTGCATGGGGTCATCCATCGTGTCGTCATCAGGAATAACATACCCCGGTGCAGCACTGGCAGAGGGTGCACCTCCAGGAAATGTGTGGCGACGCCACTCATCGTACCATGTCTGCTGCAGCGCACGAACCCCGGAGACATCAGATTCCACTGCGGTCAGTCTGCGGTCGAATGATCTGAACCCCGAATGGACCTCCTCTCGATGAAGCTCTCGCAGATGAAGATCATACTGGATCGTCTGATCTAGCTCAGAAATCTGCCATCGTAGGTCTAGGTCCGGCTCATAATCGTAGTCAGCGGCAACAGCAGCAGGAGCCCCCTGATATGCAGCAGCATCGGCTGGTGCCTGAAAATGTGGACCTCCCCCTGGTAGATCACCAAGACCCCGCCCGTCTTTCCAAACCAAAACCCCATCATGATCCCGTGTGATGATGCCGGAATTGGCAAATGCCCGCTGGCCAAGTCTGCAATCCTGTCGGACCATGGGCACTGTCCTACCCTTGGTGACATCAACACCTATTGACATAAGCCAGTCGGTGATGACATGACCAAAAGGCATATAGACCGTGTGTCGGCTCGGCTCTCGATAGGATAAGATGGACTGAAAAATGCTCTCCATGATATCAAAGTCCATCTGGCGGTGCATGCCATAGAGCATCAAGCAATGATAGGGTCAGATCTCGGCTAAGGGCTTTGAAGTGATCGGTAGGATACAGTTTGTGATGATCTTGAACAAGATGTAATCAGTGGGAGAGAGACGAAGTGCTGCAAAGGTAGGAAAATCAGGACCCAAATCATCGAGACCGGCCAGGCGGGGATGACCAAAGAAATACTGATAGATGCCATCAGGAGTAACATCCGCAAACGGGGCCAATAGAGGGTAAGGAAGCTCGGGATAGATCGAATACAGGTTCGGCGATCGTCGACCGCCTAGGTACTCCGCTAGAATCTCATAAGAGAAATCAAGATTTCTCTTTGCTACGCGAGTGGTGAATTCGAAGCCTCCTTGAGGCCCTTGTTGAAGATTGTTGTAGAACTCCGAAACAAGATCATAATTGATAGTCCTTTCAAGAGAAAGGAGAAAGCCAAGATTGTAGAAAGTGACTATCTCCATGATAGAAGGGCAGTGCTAGGTCAGAAATGGAACATCAATCGATCGACAGGAGAGCAATTTGAAGGTCCTGGACTGAAAAGCCTACTCGCAGGCTGCATTGGGAAATAGAGAACTCGAGGAAGGCTGATGCCTTCTGGTGGGTGCTGATGAGGAAGGGGCTTTGCCCCTCGAGCTACCCTCCACTGATTCCTTTCCTTTAGATGCTCTTCTAAAGATTTGAATAGGTCATGGAAATAACATACATCAAAAGAGCAAGATTGAATTGACCACATGAACATGGTTTAATCATGGACCCAAGATTTGATCACAGGAAAAATAATCAAGTGAACATAAGGTGGAATTGATCATAAGATTCATCAGTTTGATATAGAATGGGGACAATAATCAAATGAAAGAGAGATTTGATCATAGATAACATAATCATAAGGTAAGCCAGGGCAAGGAGGAGTCACAGCCAAAACATGAGGTTACGACACAACAATAAAACATCAAAACATGGTTAGCCTCAAATACATACTCTAAGAACTGATCTGAAAAAGAAACTAAACAACAACGCTTACTTAGGTGCCATTGAAGGTTGGTGATGAAGATCTTCGAGTCTGGAAGAAGAGGCTTGCGCAAGAAGAAGATCTCGGCGCAAGACAGAAGCGCAAGACCTTGAGCAAGAAGGAAGCTTGTAGAAAACAGGGAAGAGCTTGCAGGATCGCACTCTCAGGATCACACACGCACAACAAGAGGAAAGAAGAGATCTCATGCGCAAGGAAGAAGGAGAAGGGGGTTTTCGACGCTGAAGGGTTTTGGTCGGCTAGGGCTTGGAAAGGGAAGAAAATCCGTGATTAAACCGGTTGGTCGATCGGTCCACCAACCAACTTTTAATGCGGTTGAACGGATCACTGTTCGATCTGGTAACGCCCAGACCGATCAGGCTCCGGCCTGATCGGATTGGCCTGGTCCTGATCGATCGGGTGACCGATCATGAAGGCTCCTGATCGATCGGCTGATCGATCAGGAAGCGAACAGTAGGGTCGGATGATATTTGGGAAGCCCCCCTGATCGGTCTGTGGACCAATCACTACAGGGTGCCAGATCGGTCCGGGGACCGATCTAGGCTAGCACAGAATGTTTGGACAAAATCTCGCAAAGTCCCTCTGATCGGTCTGTGGATCGATCGCCATAGGAGAGAGCTAGATCGGTCTGGGGATGAGCAGCCATACCCTTGATCGGTCCAGTGACCGATCAGGGTTCCTGATACTCTCTGATACTATCTAAAACATTTAGTTTCAGACTTTCACACGATTTTTGAAGGAATCTGATAAAGAATATCGATCTTGGAAGTGATTCCTTGACTATAATTGATCCCTAAACAAGGATCAAAGGTCCTTATGGTTTGGACAAATCACTTTGCTCCACCCAAGTGGAGTCAAACTCAATCAACAATCATTCAATCAATTTCTATCAAGATTGTGTCAAATTCAGGTTTCCAATCAAGTTTCCTTGATTGGAATGCCCAAGTATGATCATGGAGCCAAATACGCATGTGTTATGCATTGGTTTTCCCCATACTTGGTCACCGAAGTGATTTTTATCTCATCAACTTAATTTCTCAAGGGATGCATTGACATTTTGAGAAATTGAGTTGATCCTAACATCTCACCCCACTTCTAGCAAACAAAATCATTTTGGTAAACCTTATAGTTTGTGTGAGATGTCCCCAAAGTTACCCAATTGTATCCCGACAATTTCGAAATGATCACAAAGGGTTTTGGATGCATTTTGATCCTATGAGGCGCGACACATTCCCAACTCCCTTCTTAAAAAACTAAACTCATTTTCGGGGAGTGACTTAGTGAAAATGTCAGCTAGATTTGATTTGGACTCTACATGTGAGAGTACAATATCTCCTCTAGCAAAATGATCTCTAATGAAGTGGTGACGCACTTCAATATGTTTAGTCCTAGAGTGATGGACTGGATTCTTGGTTAGGTTAATTGTGCTAATGTTGTCACACAACACTTGCACACCTTTGTAGCTAAATCCATAGTCCTCTAAAGTATGTATCATCCACAACAATTGTGATACGCTCTCTCCCATGACTATATATTCTGCCTCGGTCGTGGAGAGAGCAACACAATGTTGCTTCTGACTTGACCACCTAACTAGAGATGATCCTAAAAATTAGCAACCCCCACTCGTGCTTTTCTGATCCAACTTACATCCAGCGTAGTCAGAATCGGTATAGCCAATTAAATCAAATGATTCGGTATGGGGGTACCAATGACTAACTCCAATTGTGCCTTTAAGATATCTCAAAATTTTCTTAACAACGATTAAATGAGATTCCTTGGCACAAACTTGATACTTAGCGCACATACCCACAGCGAAAAGAATATCAGGTCGATTAGCTATGAGATATAGCAAACTACCTATCATGCTCCGATATTGAGTCAAATCAACGGGTTTACCACTCTCATCATTATCTAGTCTTGTGTTTGTAGCCATGGGAGTGAAAACCTCTTTCGAATCACTCATATTGAATTTACGGAGTATTTCTTGAGTATACTTCGATTGGTGCACATGGATCCCATCTCGGGTTTGTTTGATTTCAAGTCCAAGGAAGAAAGTCAACTCTCCCACTAGACTAATTTCAAATTCACTTTCCATGTGTCCAATGAATTCATTCAAATATCCCTTATTGTTTGAGCCACAAATTATGTCATCGACATATACTTGGGCTACAAAAATATTATCACCATCTAGGGTCTATTTGGCCTCTTACAAAGCCTTTTTCAATTAAAAACGTCGACAACTGCTCGTACCAAGCTCGGGGTGCTTGTTTAAGGCCATAAGGTGCCTTTTTGAGCTTGAACACGTGGTTTGGAAATTCGGTACTCTCAAACCCCGGAGGTTGTTCGACATAGACCTCTTCTCTAATTAAACCATTTAGAAAGGCCGATTTGACATCCATTTGATACAATTTGAAACCTCAATGTGCTGCAAATGCTAGCATCAATCGGATGGACTCTAATCGTGCCACGGGAGTATAGGTCTCATCATAATCAAGACCTTCAACTTGACTGTAGCCCTTGGCTACTAAGCGTGCCTTGTTTCTAATGATTTCTCCCTTATGGTTCAACTTATTTTTGAAGACCCATTTGGTTCCAATGATGGTGGTCTTCTTAGGTCTAGGGACTAAGTCCCAAACTTGACTTCATTCGAATTAACCTTGTTCGTCTTGCATTGCAATGATCCAATCGGGATCATTTAATACTTCATCAATTTTTCTAGGTTCAATTTCGGAAATTAAGGAAACTTCATTAGCTTCATTCCTAAAGAATGATCTAGTTCTAACCCCATGATGGATGTCTCCAACAATTTGATCTTGGGGATGACTAGAGGCTAATCTAGTTTGCCTAGGTGTTGGTGGTGCTTCTTGAATGGGGTCACTAGACACAAGCTCAGCCTCAGGATCCGGCTGATCTATGGGTTGTCTAGGCTCACCGTCATCGGATTCATCACCATCAACAACATTTGGACTTTCATTCAAACTTAGTCTCCCAAGTTCGAATTGGACTTCATCTTTTGGTTGATCATTGACTTTTGGAATTTCTTCAAAGACAACATCAGAAGACTCTTCAACTAATCTAGATTTCTTGTTGTAGACTCGATAGGCTTTGCTAACGAGGGAGTACCCGACTAGTATCCCTTCATCAGCCTTTGCCGTGAACTTCCCAAGGTGATCCTTGGTGTTTAGGATGAACACCTTATAACCAAACACCCTAAGGTGTTTAACCGTAGGTGGTTTTCCAAACCAAAGTTCATGGGGAGTCTTTCCTAAGAACCTATGGATGAGGACTCGGTTTTGCACATAGCATGCTGTATTTACAGCTTCGGCCCATATGTAACTCGGTAGTGAGTACTCATTAAGCATGCTTTGTGCAGCCTCTTATAAAACACGGTTCTTCTTCTCTACAACACCATTTTGTTGTGGTGTTCTAGGAGTAGAGAACTCATGTCTATACCCTCTATCTTGACAAAATTCTAAGAATCGTTGATTTTGAAATTCACCTCCATGATCACTTCTTATTGTCTTAATTGTTGATGATTTTTCATTTTCAACTCTTCTACAAAAGGAAATGAAAACATCTAAGGTTTCGTCCTTATATTTTAGAAAATAAGTCCATGTGTATCTAGTAAAATCATCAATGATAATAAAGCAATATCTACTTCCACTCAATCATATGATAGTGCTACAATCAAATAGATCCATATGAAGTAAATCTAACGCGGTAGATGTACTTACAGCACTTTTACCTTTATGTGAAGATTTTGTTTGCTTACCCATTTGACATGCATCACAAATCTTTTCTTTTTCATACTTGATGCTTGGTAAGCCATGAACTAATCCCTTGTTGGCCAACTTCCGGATGTTCTTCATATTCACATGTGCAAGTCTCCGGTGTCAAAGGGTGGACTCTTCTTCTTTTGACATGAGACACTTAGCAAAAGCATTAGTAGCACTTTTAAACGAAACTTGATAAATATTATCTACTCTTGTTCCTACTAGTACCGTGTCCAAGGTGTCATGTTGTCTAACTAGACATTGACTTGGTTGAAAATCAATTGTGTAACCCGTGTCACACAATTGACTGACACATAGGAGATTAAACGTCATCCCCTTGACTAGAAGGACATTTGAGATTCTAAGACATTCGGATATTTCAATGTCTCCTATTCCTATGATCTTAAGACTACCATTGTTACCAAATGAAACGTTACCTCTACTTTTCTTTTGAAGTGTGGTAAACAATAATCTATCCCCGGTCATGTGTTTGGAGCACCCACTATCAACGAACCAAGTTGATAGTGTTGGGACCGGGTGCATGTTGACAAGGATACGGGTTCGTAAAATTTTAAATTTTTACGTGCAGCGGAAGAATTAGCATAAAATAATTTCTCAAATTACTTTAACCACGTATCTAGCATGCAACCTTATGATGTGTTGATATGATCATAAATTAAAACTTTGCGGAAAAGTAAACTAATTTACTAAGTACCTCGCGTAACTCGAAGTAAGGGACGAGATCCAACCGTAGCGTCCCTTGGAAGCTCCGCCTCTATTCGCGTCCACGCCGAGTTCTCTTCGGGATGACTTCACAAAGTCACGAGTTTTGTGCCAACGAGAACTACTAGATTCTCTAAAGGCACAACTAGAAGATCAAGAGAGAAGAAAAGAAACTAACCACCAAGTAACGGAATCAAAATTCCGGGAAGAGAGAAGTTGTGACCCGCTTCTTCTTCTTCTTCTTTGGCTCCTCCTTAGTTGATGTTGCTCACGCCAACCCTAGAGGGATGGATGGTGCACCGGTCCTAAGGGGAGCTTGGGGCGCCGGCCCTAGGAGGAACAAGGGGCGCCGGCCCTAAGGGGAAGAGAAAGGGAGAGAATAAGAGAGAGAGGGAGAGAATTAATCTCTTGATTACTCAATTGATTGGAATTCAAGGCTAGCCTTGGTTCCTTTATATAGTAACCTCTCCCTTGCCAAGTCTCCCTCTTAATGAAATTTTCATAAGAAATTTATCCTAT
This sequence comes from Boesenbergia rotunda, assembly GCA_024364735.1. Lineage (NCBI taxonomy): Eukaryota > Viridiplantae > Streptophyta > Magnoliopsida > Zingiberales > Zingiberaceae > Boesenbergia > Boesenbergia rotunda. The sequence continues at coordinate 83,368 of JAGFNQ010005265.1, forward strand.
AAATTCTCTTATTAATTATTCCGTTTAAGCCAAGTTTTATTATAACTAACTTTATAATAAAACAAATACCTTCTCTCCTTTTATTATGGAATAAATTTTATAAGAAATTTATAAATTTTCTTATTATGGAAAAATCAATTCATAATTGATTTTATAAAATTAAAATATACATTCCATGGATCAGTTTAATTTCCATAAAAAGGGAATAAATTTCTATAAATTTATTTCTATAAATTTCTTTATACAAATTTATTTATCTATAATTTATAAAACAAATCGCGCTAGATTTATTTTATTAATTAAACCAAATAAATTGGTTTCACCCCATTGATGTGGCCGGCCAAAACAAAGGGGTTTGGCACCCTCTTTGGCCGGCCAAACAGAGCCGGTCCCAACGCGAATTAAACTCATTTAATTCGCCCAATAAGCCTTCAAAAGACTTAGCCATTTTAAGTTTCCGTTGCGCCTCTGATTAACTCAGATTCGACTTATTTCTCTTGATCGGAAAATCCAATTTTCAACTCATTTTAAATCCCTCGGATTACTCGTAGTGCGTGTGACTAAATAGGCTTTCGATTTATATTAGCCGTCTATAATCAACCAATTATAGAACGATCATGAGTGACACCTAGTAGTATATCATGACCCCCAATTAATCGAAAGATCAACGGTTGACCTCAGAAGTAATTCTGAAACCCTTCAACAGCTCTAATGAATCGTGCCTCATTTCCTTCACCATCTTATACCCACTTGGTTCAGGACACGGTCTATGTGTGTCAGTCCCCACTAGGCTGACTATGTCACACCTAGCCCAAGTAGTGTCTTTTTCGTCCTTTGGATTTCTAATTACTCTCATGTATTTAGGAGACTCATATTCTAAACATGATATGCTCTGGCCAGAGACTTTGAGTAACAATCCGACGATAGGCCTGGGTATACATCTCCTCGCAAGGAGTGGTGAATCCTTTGTAGGCTGTTCAAACATCTTCGGGCACTTCGTGTTGGGACCGGGTGCATGTCGACAAGGATACGAGTTCGTAAAATTTAAAATTTTTACGTACAGCGGAAGAGTTTGCATAAAATAATTTCTTAAATTATTTCAACTTCGTATCTAGCATGCAACCGTATAGTGTATCGACATAATCATGAAATAAAAGTTTGCGGAAAAGTAAACTAATTTACTTTTATACCTCGCGTAACTTGAAGAAAGGGACGAGATCCAACCGTAGCGTCCCTTGGAAGCTTCGCCTCTATTCGCGTCCACGTCGAGTTCTCTTCGGGATGACTTCGCAAAGTCACGAGTTTTGTGCCGGCGAGAACTACTAGATTCTCGGAAGGCACAACTAGAAGAATAAGAGAGGAAAGGTAGGAAACTAACCAACGAAGTAACGGAATCGTATTCCGGGAAGAGAGGAGTCGCTATCCGCTTCTTCTTCTTCGTGTTCGGGTTTCTTCTTCTCCTTGCTTGCTCACGCCAACCTCTAGGAGAGGTGTGATTTGCGCCGGCCCTAGATGGGAAGAAGGTGGCTGGCCTTAGGTGGAAGGAGGTGGCCGGCCCTAGACCTTCTAGTGGGCGCCGGCCCTAATGGGAAGGAGAAGAGGAGAAGAGAATAGAAGAGAGAGAGAGGGAGAGCTCTATGATTCAATTACTTGAATTGGAATTAAGGGCTAGCCTTTGGTTCCTTTATATAGTAGCAACTCCTTTGCTAAGTCTCCCTCTAAACCGAATTAACGGAATTAGTTATAAGAAATTTATCTTATAAATTTTCTTATTGCTTATTCCCTTTAAGCCTAGTCTTATTATAAACAATTTATAATAAAATAAATTAGTTATCATAAGAGATTTATCCTATAAATTCTCTTATGAATTTTATTATAACTAACTTTATAATAAAACTAATTATTTATCATAAGAAATTTATCCTATAAATTCTTATGAATTAATTCCGTTTAAACCAAGTCTTTATTATAAACTAATTTATAATAAAAACTAATTCTTCTTCTCTTTAAATTATGGAATAAATTTTATAAGAAATTTATAAACTTTCTTATTATGGAAAAATCAATTCATAATTGATTTTATAAAATTAAAATAAACCCAATTCACGGATTATTTTAACTTCCATAAAAAGAATAAATTTCTACAAATTTATTTATATAAATTTCTTTATACAAATTTATTTATCCATAATTTATAAAATAAATCACGCTGGATTTATCTTATTAATTAAACCAATTAAATTGGTTTATTCTCCTCTATTTGGCCGGCCACCAAAGAGGGTTTAACACCCTCTTTGGCCGGCCAAAACCAACCCGAACCGCCGCGAATTAAACTCATTTAATTTGCCCAAAAAGCCTTCAAAAGACTTAGCCATTTTTTAGCTTCCATTGCGCCTCTGACTAACTCAGATTCGACATATTTCTCTTGATCAGAAAATCCAATTTTCAACTCATTTTAAATCCCTCGGATTACTCGTAGTGCGTGTGACTAAATAGGCTTTCGATTTATGTTGGCCGTCTATAATCAACAAATTATAGAACGATCATGAGTGGCACCTAGTAGTACATCATGATCCCCAATTAATCGAAAGATCAACGGTTTGACCCCAGAAGAAATTATTCTGAAACCCTTCAGCAGCTCTAATGAATCGTGCCCCATTCCCTTCACCACCTTATACCCACTTGGTTCAGGACACGGTCTATGGTGTCAGTCCCCACTAGGTTGACTACGTCACACCTAGCCCAAGTAATGTCTTATTCGTCCTTTGGATTTCTAATTACTCTCATGTATTTTAGAGACTCTCACTCTAAACATGATATGCTCTGGCCAGAGGCTTTGAGTAACAATCCGACGATAGGCCTGGGTATACATCTCCTCGCAAGGAGTGGTGAATCCTTTGTAGGCTGTTCAAACATCTTCGGGCACTTCGGCTTATACCCGATCATCCTGGGTCCACACCTCCTTGGAGATGCTTGCTTAAGATGTCAAAGTATAAGTCTCCATGACCAAGATGACTTGAACACCGCAAGTCAAAGGAACATCGCACTTAAGCCGCAGTAAGATCTTCATTGACATATCTACATGTAGATTCCCATATGAAGTCTTACAGCTAGTCACTCCAATGAACTAGTTCCCTTAACTAGCATCCATGTTTATCTCCGGACATCCCAATGTCACCAGCCAGTGAGAATCAGCTGATTAGAGAATAACCCATGCTAGTCTCAACAGAATTGATAGTGTCCGTTTTTATCAATTCATCGACTAGGGATATTTTCAATACTTCACATTTGCGCATTTAGAGATAATCACTAGTTGTGATCTCATCACAAATTCTCTTATGCTGTGAGTTGTATTGCGGACATTCAGTAGATGAGTTTAAGATCCCAATCAAATACACAAGCATGTATACTCAAATAGTGAATTATCATTTATTAATATAAATGTTTTACAATCATAAGGCGATTGCCTTAGGACACTTCTCTCATATCACTAACAAACTCCCACTTGGCCTAATGCCAATCGTTACGGTATCCAATACCACAGGCTCTAACATGACCCTCAAACTTGCTTTGAGGCAAGGCCTTAGTTAAAGGATCCGCTATATTCCTTTCAGTGGGAACTCTCTCAATTTGTATGTCATTCCTACTTATAATCTCTCTGATCAGATGATAGCGGCGAAGCACGTGTTTGGATCGCTGATGAGACCTTGGTTCCTTTGCTTGTGCAATAGCTCCATTGTTGTCGCAGTAAACCGGCACTGCATCATCAATGGTTGGAACCACACCAAGTTCGGAGACAAACTTCTTGATCCAGACTGCTTCCTTTGCTGCTTCCGAAGCTGCGATATATTCCGCTTCCGTGGTGGAATCCGCTACGGTGTCTTGTTTGGAACTTTTCCAACTTACTGCGCCTCCATTCAAAGTAAATACGTATCCAGACTGCGATTTGGAGTCATCCTTATCTGTCTGGAAACTGGCATCTGTATACCCACGTATTACCAAATCTCCTTCTCCATATATTAGGAACACATCCTTAGTTCTTCTTAAGTACTTAAGGATTGTCTTAACAGCCGCCCAGTGATCCATTCCTGGATCCGACTGGTATCTGCTTGTGACACTCAGAGCATACGATACATCGGGCCTTGTACATAACATAGCATACATGATAGATCCTATTGCGGATGCATAAGGAATCTTATTCAAGCAAATCCTCTCGTCTTCTGTGCGCGGACACATAGACTTTGAAAGGTTGATCCCATGCCTGATGGGAAGGTAACCTTTCTTGGATTCCGACATGCTAAACCTTTTTAGCACTCGGTCTATATATGTAGACTGTGAAAGACCGAGCAACCGTTTTGATCTATCTCTATAGATTCTAATCCCAAGGATATAGGTTGCTTCTTCCAGGTCTTTCATGGAGAAAGTTTTGGATAACCAAATTTTAACTGTTTGTAAGACTGAAATATAGTTTCCTATAAGTAAGATGTCGTCGACATATAATACTAGGAATACGACTGCACTCCCACTAACCTTCTTGTACACACAGGGTTCGTCAGGATTTTGTGAGAAATCAAACTTTTTGATTGTCTCATCAAAACGGATGTTCCAGCTCCTAGATGCTTGCTTCAGTCCATATATGGATCGTCGAAGCTTGCATACCTTGGTTTTATCAACCGATGTGAAACCTTCAGGCTGTATCATGTATACGTCCTCAAGCAGGTTTCCGTTAAGGAAAGCTGTTTTCACATCCATTTGCCAAATCTCATAATCATAATGAGCTGCTATGGCTAGGAGCATCCGAATGGATTTAAGCATAGCTACTGGCGAATAGGTTTCGTCATAATCAATTCCTTGTTTCTGACGATATCCTTTGCCACTAATCTAGCCTTAAAGGTAACAACATTACCTTCCATGTCGGTTTTCTTCTTGAAAACCCACTTGCACCCTATGGGTTTAATCCCTTCAGGTGGGTTAACCAAGTCCCATACTTGATTTTCGTACATGGAATCCATTTCCGACTTCATGGCTTCAAGCCATTTGTCCCTTTCTGAACTTTTCAGAACATCTTCATAACTGATAGGTTCGTCATCGCCAATGAGCAACACGTCGTTCGATTCACTTACGAGAAATCCGTATCTCTCTGGAATGTTGCGTGTCCTATCAGATCTACGAAGAGGTGGTGTAGTTTTTAGGTTCAACTGATAGCTCATCATTATGAATTATCGGTTGTGGGCCTAGACTCGGTGTCTCTGTAATGTCTATTGGAGTTTCTTGAACTTCATCAAGTTCAATGCCACTCCCACTGTTTTCTTGTAAAAGAAATTCTTTTTCTAGAAATACAGCATGCCTTGAAACAAACACCTTTTGTTCCAAGGGATGATAGAATTGGTAACCCTTCGTTTTCCTTAGGGTATCCAATAATAGACATTTATCAGACTTAGCATCCAATTTGTCTGATACAACCCGCTTCACGTAAGCAGGACAACCCCATATCTTTAAGGTGAGTTAAGTGAGGTTTCTTACTATTCCAAATCTCATATGGAGTAGTAGAGACTACCTTGGTCGGGACTCTGTTTAATAAATAAACAGCTGTCTTAAGTGCATAACCCCAAAAGGATTTTGGAAGAGTTG